>JBBPDC010000084.1:22277326-22294518 GCA_037974485.1 Hemigrammopetersius urotaenia | reverse complement strand
GGTACCTTGCTCAGGGTACCTCAGCGGTGCCTAGCGGTCTTGGGGATCAAACCCGGACTTTCTGGTCGCAGGGCGAAGGCCCTAACCACTAACTTTGATATCCTGTTCGTCTTAAAACTTTAATATGATCAAATTTCACATTTTGTACAGATTCATTTATAAACCAGTTGTGTTTTCTTTTGGATCTTATAATATCTCATGATCGGATTATTTGAGACTAAAGATCAGAGCAGTGAAATAAAGAGAGCCTTTAAAGATCCTAAACTGTGATCAGGCTTAGATTAGAGGAAGGGTCTTTCTCAGGACTGGAATTGAAGAAGTATGAGAAATTGGTCATAATCTCATATTGATATTAAACTGAGTTCAGCAGTGTCTAGGAGAAATGGGCTGAACAAAGAAGAGATCTTATTTTTAGTTTCCCTGGGTGGTGAATTTAAGACCTAGTTCACTGAAGACCTAATGGCAAAGAAGAAACTAGCCACGGTTGCACAACTGAACACACCAAAAGAAGAGCAACAGTAGAACAGCAATTGAAAATGTTAAGCATTTTGAATAAACTAAAACAAAGTGTAGATATCTGGGCTTGTATAGAGCTAAAGGCCATGATTGCATTACCTGCTATAGACACTGTACCTAGATCTATTTAGATTCTAGCTTCTGTGTAACTAATAATGATTACAGATGCCGAGTGTCATCATTTTATTTGTGAAAAATGATTAACACAGGTTGACACTCAAAGTGTAGGGCACAGAGTCATTACAGACGGGGTGCAAGCGACACGGGAAAAAGTAATGCAGAACTAAATTTTAAGATTGGGGTCATTTTCAACAAAGAATTCACATCAGTTACACTAGCAACCTTCTCATTCCCTGCTGTCAGAGCCTTAGAGGGTCCAAAGTCCAAAAAGAAAAACAGGTGGTGCTTGTGGGAGAAACGCAGCAAGTGCCAATACCAGGCAAAAAACTGGGAAAAAAAGGGAAATATTTACTTTAGGTTTTATGTTTAATGTGATAACAGATGAAGACCTGTTTATTTTAAATTTCAAAACTCTGACAGCTGACAGTATGAGACCCAACACATTAAGAAGACACTTAGAGACACACTTAGAGTTTTGTTGAGGTGGGGTGTGAAAATCTTTCTTCCTGCCAAGTGGGGAATGACAGAAAAAGCTTGAAAATCACAGGGTTAGCAGACAGCGCATGTACATGTATTTTGGAGGATGCACTGAAAGGAGGGGCTTTATACACTTGTCTGCTGAGTTTCAAAACTGCTAGCTTCAGCTAATTTCCCCCCAAATCAGTATGTCATTCAGCTGAGAGAACCTGTGGCTGTGATCTCAACATTTAGCGCTGAAATTGATAACATTACTCAACCATTGTAAATGGAAAAAAGAATGTTGGGGGGAAAGCACAGCAAATAATTTATTACTGTGATTACAGTAGCTCAAGGACGAGTGTGCAACATTTTTCAATTGCAATATTTATGTCAGAGAAGTGTGGTGAGTGGATTCAGCATCTTTGGCCTCCATTCGTTCCCTCTGTTTAGCAATACACTTGTGTCCCATGCTTTGTGCCCAGCCTCTGAATAAAAAAATAACTTCCATTTGTTAACGGTGTAATTAGCTGTAAAATTAAGCAACTGGCAACAAAGGCTTATTAACAATGGAACAAAAACCCACTTGCCTGCTTTAAATGCCGTTCAGGGTGCCGTGGCAGGCGCTTGATGACTAAGCATTATTCAGGCTGCACCTCTGGAGTTTCGTAAAGTCAGAGAGATCTTTTGTTTACTTGGGAACGCGGGCCAAGCTCGTAAATCCTCACGTCTCCATAGTATTTCATGCGTTCCTCATTACAATCACCATATCCCGCATGATGGATTCAGGAAGCATCCATCATCGAGACCTGGCCGGACTGCACTGGGGCAGACTTCAAGGGAGCAAGTTATCAGTGGCCATCATCGCTCCATGGGCATTATTAATATGGCATTTATCACAAAGCCTGATCTCTGGCTCACCTCTAATATATTCCTCATTTGACAGCAGGTGGTGTGATAAATCTCTCTCTTTGCTGTTTAAAGTGAGGTTTAACTTATAGATGCGATGCAAATAAGAGTTGTACTGATTTATTATTCAGACACAAAGACACAAAGGGCAATGCCATGCTCCGGTTACTTAAACGCAGCGCTAAAGCGAAACTGTTACTCACTTGTGATCTTTTTTTGTAATGATGGAGGGGGAGCTTACGTTTGATTTGATTTGAGAGACTTACTATAATACTAGCTGGCCTTTGAAAATGAATAAAACCCTTATTTACCAAGAAAAAGAGAACGGATGGATGAAGGCTTTATTAATACATGGCAGGATCCCAAGACTAGGAAGGTCCTCAGACGATATTGGAGTAAATATAAAGAAATAAACTATGGCCAGGATAATTTAGATTATATTATTATGTAGCTTTAGCCACTAAGTGATTTTACATTGTTGCAGTATCCCTGTCTTCAAGCCTGTCTCCTAAACCCAGTCTTGATTTGCTTGAATATAGCACACAATTATGCGGGAACAACTTGTTGATGTATACTGTCCATTTGATATATGCAGCTATCAAACTGGTGCTAGTCCAAGTGAATGTGGTAGAAAAAGCAATGACTGAGCTTCTAGCTGATGGTCTTCATCACAATTCTCACCCCAGCCCTGTCCATTTCTTGCCCTTATTGTCACACATGGTGTTTTATGCCTTGTTTTGAATTTAGGTGATGAATCCAGGCAAAGCTAGGGGTGCTCTGAAATATTCCCAGGCCCGTGAGGGTGACGGCGGGCTTGAGTATCTTCTTAGCAGCCCCAGCTGTCTGTATTAGAATTTATGTAAGGCTGTAAAAGCGCTATTGATTTCTGACTGAGCAGAAGAGCCAGCGGAGTTGCAGCCGGCCCCATTAGCTTTGCTTCAGATACCACACCTGCAGCTGCAGGGGATTGCATATCACCATAGCGACCCATCACGCAGATAGTGTCTCTCAGAAGGAGACGGAGCAGATACAGGGCCTGCTAGCGCTAGCGGGCACGGTAATCCTCCACGTGACGCTAACTTTCATTCGCGGATGCTCTTTGGATGAGAAGGAGAGGAAAACATCTCTAAGAAAATCAGTGAAAGCTGGAAAGGACATGAGGAAGCAGAGCTAATACATCGACATTATATGTCCTATATATATATATATATATATAATAAAGGTTTCATTAGGGCTTCTTTTTGCTCATTTACTTCCTTTCCTTGCTTTTCTTCCCCCGCACTGAAACAATAATATTCTGAACATACGTCTGAATCGCTGAATCGTGACAAGTTCAAGATTTATGTGCTCAATTGTATATTTTTCAACTGACATTCCGCAAATAGATTGTTCCTAGAGTGACCTTATGGGGACTCCATGGAGCATTTATAACATGCGCTGTAATTTATCTCCTTCAAAACGGTCTCTCAAGTCTCCAAAAGAGCATTACTTTAGCCAACACCTGCCTTCATTCTGATCAATACTACAAAAAACGAAAAATCCTTCCCTGATGGTAAAAAGTTGCCCTATGGGTGTCATTTTAGATTGGAATTGCACTGTTCGCTGATCTGAGACCATTTTTTGTGCGTGGTTTTGCTAATGACGTACACTGTTGAGAACTAAGGAGGGTAAACTGGTTCTAGAATGTGCCATGTTCCTGTGGTTTGATTATTGAAAAGGTAGATAATAAGGTACTTTTCTGGTGCAGGTTTAAGGTTCTATTAAGACTTGGAGACTCTTGAATACTCAATAAAATAGCCAGAATGAGAAATCAATGACATGCTTAAGGCTGAAGATCAACATGGAGAATGTCTGCTAGAGGACACTGAATGTGCTTGACTTTAGCCACTTTGAGAGAGATGACTTTGTTTCTCATGCCTTCATCTTGATATCCTGGAAAATCGTCAGATATCCATTCAGTATGAAAATGAACATATTTTTTCAGTGATTTTCTTTAAAGATCACTTACATTCACTGATATTTGTGGAAGTATGTGTGCAAGAAAGTCATTTATTTATCTGTGACCATTCCCCAAAATGTCTTCATTCCCTTTAAATTTATAAATGAATCAAACATTTTCAGGCATTTTTTGGTAATGTTCTTTAAAAACACCTCAAACCTCCTTAGAACTATGTAGGTCTCCCTTGAGCCACCAAAACAGCTCTGGCTCATTGAGACATGAACTCCTGAAGTCCTCTGAAGGTGTGCTGTGGTATCTGGCACCAGATTCTTTAAGTTGTGAAGTGGGGCCTCCGTGGATCAAACTAGTTTGTCCAGCACATTGCACAGATGCTCGATTTGAAGGTGATCTGAGTATTTTGGCAGCCAAACCCCTACCTTTGACCTTGTATGTCATGTTCCTCAAACCATTTCTGACTACTTTTTGCAATGTAGGGCAAATTATTTGGTTGAAAGAGGCCACTTCCATTAACTAATACTGTTGACGTGATGGGATGTACTTGGTTTGCAACAATGTTAAGGTAGATAGTGCACATCAAAGTAACATCCACATGAATGTCAGGATACCAGGTTCCCCAACAGAACATTGGCCAGATCATCACATTGCCTCTGCTGGCTTGTCTTCTCATAATGCATCTAGAGGACATCTCTTCCAAAGATAAACAGCGAAAGATGGATCCATCAAGGAGTGTGGTAGTAGCCTAATGGGTAAAACATTTGTCTGGGAACCTGATAACCACAAACTTGCAGGTTCAAACCCCTCACATTCTACCATTGTGTCCTTGAGCACTTAACCCTGAGTTGCTCCATGAGGACTGTCCCTGTAACTGATGATTGTAAGTCACCCTGGATAAGTCACAAACACAGCCATTCACATGATGGAAAAGAAACACTGATTCAAATTCTTCCATTGCTGGTGGTCACATGCCCATTGTAGGCACCTTTGGCAGAGCACAGGGGTCAGCATGGGCACTCTGACTGGTCTGCTGTCACGCAGCTTCATATGCTGCAAGCTGCGAGGCACTGTGTGTGCTGACACCTTTCTACCATGGTCAGCAGTAACTTTAACAGTTTTGTGCTACAGTAGCTCTTCTGTGGGATCAGACCTAATGGGCTAGCCTTCACTCCCCACACACATCAGTAAGCTTTGATCACCCATGACCCTGTTCTCGGTACATGGGTTGTGCTATTTTGGAACACTTTAGGTAGATATTAACCACTGCAAACTGAGAACAGCCCACAAGGCCTGCCGTTTGGAGGTGCCCTGACCCGCTCACCTAGCCATCACAATTTGGCCCTTGTCAAAGTCTCTCAGATCTTTGTTTGTCCATTTTTCCTGCTTCCAATAGACCAACTTCAAGAACTCATTGTTTGCTTACTGCCTAATATATCCCTCCCCTTGACAGGTGCCACTGTAATGAGAGAATCAATTTTATTCACTTCGCCTGTCAGTGCTTTTATTTGTTACAAGACGACTGAATTCAAAATAAGCTATTTTTTTACAGCTTTGATACATGGCAAGTTATTTGTAGGTATGTTTTGAAATATCCAAGTATTTCTTGCTTTATTCGATGATATGGGCACTTTAACATGCGGATCATCTTGAAAAGTCAAGCCTGCGTATTTGTGTTTAGTTTACCTTAGCTAAGCCTCCCCTCTTCTTGCAAATAGCAATCAGGCTGTGTAATTTGTTTTATTCCTCAACCATGTTAAACTAAATATTCACAAGCCCATACTGGTGAGCCTTTTATTTGCAGGGCGTTTACTTTTTTCACCTTGAGTGCTTTAATCTTGCTCCGCTCCTCAACCTTCACCCAGGGGAAATCACAGGGTTTTTGTGTCTCGGCCTTAAAAGAATTGCTCTAATGTGTTTGAATTTAAATGTAAACTAATTACTCTTTATTCTGTCATTGTGGACACGATCCTTGCCTGTTCTTTTTAGTCACATCACAGCGTCGTCCTCTTTATGTGATCCAGTCGCACATGTTAGTGAAGCCCTTAAAATGAAACATTAAAACACAGTTTAATTAAATATATATTCTCATAGGACTAATAGTCATGACAGTGACGGTTCTAACAGGCTGCAGATAAAATATGCTATACATAGTGGGGCTGGTCTGAGCATAAGAGTGAATTTTTAAACACTGGGCAATAAAAATGAAAATACATGCCATAAATGTTGTGAATCTCACTCTAGATGTCCTGTTGCATTCAAATCTGCCACAATTGACTACATGCCAAAAATGGCAATCCACTTCCATTTCCAAATAGTATAAAAATGGCACTGCAGACAGGCGTACATTACTTTGTTTGTTGCAAAGTGTTCTTTTATGTGCAAAAATAATTACTGGCCAGCAGATCTATGTGGTCTATCTCCTTTGCAGTAAAAAGCCTTAATATAAAAAGTCTCCCAATGGCCGTTTCATAGCCTGTGCACAAATGAGGAATGGGTCAAATGCTAAGGAAAAGATATATTAGCTTTATAGCCAAATAGCTATGAGCTACCAGCCTCATTTATCAAAGGCAGAAAACAGGAAAAGGGAATAATAGGTTACTGGAGTTTTATTATTCTTATAATTAATGGAATGTGATTCGCTACACCTGTGCGAGACTTTCTAGGCTACTGGATGAATTACACCCCGAGATTTTCAAGATGTTTTCATGGAATGTTGCAGTGATGCCAAACCTGAACCAGGTGTTTTAAAGAATTCAAAACATGTGTCTGCACCACATGGTATAAACTGACTGTCCAGTCATTATGGAAAATGTCATCTACACTATGTATGTTCGCTGTCATTGCAATTAATCTTCCTTCCTGTGACATCCAGTTTTCAAACAGTGGTTTATGCTGCTCATTGTAAGTATAACATGGGTCTTGCATAACCGAGCTATTATGGTGCCTATAAAGTGTGAATGAGAGATACTGAGAATAAGCAGTGTTGTCATTAGGAGATTAGATGAGAAGGAGTGGGAGATTTTACTTTTATGATTTTACTTACAAGTTAAATTGTTTTGCCCCACAGGAGCTGTATTGTATATACAGGGGGTCCTCGGGTTACAACAGTCTCGACATATGATGTTTCGAGTTCTGTGGGACGCTCACTCCCACTCCCTCGCCCACTCGGGTTACACTGTTAGGGTCATAATTGAGGACTACGTGGGTGAACTAGTTTGGCTGTGCCCCACGGGAGAGTGAGAGTGTTTTCCTTTTCCTTTTCCTGCTTAGCTATGTTATGATTTTACAACCGTGTTAGGATAGGTATGTGACTTAGGCTAAGGTGACTTTCAACACATACCAAAATTCGGGTTGTATCACTGTCATAGGAACGGATCTGCGGCATAACTCAAGGACCCCCTATACAAGATGTTTTCCTCGTTTGCCAAACAGCCTGCTACACTTGACAGGTAGACTGACCAGTAAAGTCAATTTCTGTTTAACCTTATTATAAAATGTAATGTTATAGTCGACCTGAATGGGGAAATCATATCACATTTTCCTTTTCCTATGCCATGACACATTTCTGAGTGAAGCATGATATTATGGAGGGTCTCTGAGCTTTGTTTTTTTCTGATGACAGCTGGTGCAAATATTGCATATTTTTGTGCACTAATTTATTGTAACTAAATGAAAATCAGACAAGACTATTTTAGCACATGCACTACTATATAAGAGAGTCTTGCAGAATAAAGTAGCAACAACATTATAAAGAAACTACAGGAAACATGTCCAGATGATAGTACAGATGATGATACATGGTAAACAAGAGTCCAGATGTCTGATGGCTACAGGGGTTCCTGCAGTGGGTCAGTGTAGTGTTTTATGGATTGGTTCTTCATGATGCTCACACCTTTACCAGCATCCACTTCTCAGCCAGTATCTCCAGTAACACCGCCGGGACTGAGCATGTCTGTTTAATGGTCCTGTTAAGTCTATTGGTGTCCTTGGCTGTGATACTACCATGACAGCACACGCCAGCATAAAACAGCTGGCCTCTCGAAACCAAATGATCTCAGCCTCCTCAGGAAGCAGAGATGGCTTTGGCCGGTTTGGACAGCCTGTCCATGTATGTACTCTGTCTTTGCTCTTCCTAGAAGATTATAGCGGGTGGTCTGGTGGAATTGCCCCTAAGGAGTTGCCCCTGTGATCGGAAGGACATGGCTTTGAATCCCACGACTGGCCATGATACCACTGAGGTACCCTTAAGCAAGGTACCATCCCCACACACTGCTTCCCAGACACTGTGTCGCTGACCACCCACTGCTTCACTTGGTCAATGTATTAATTGCAGGGAATGAATTGAACACTGTTCACACTGTGCTGTGTTCACGCGTGACTATAAGGGTCCACTTTACTTTACAATTCATCTTCCTTCCCATGACATTCAGTTTTCAAACTGCGATTTTTTTTCTCCTCGTAATTCTAAAATGACGGGGCCTTGAATAACTGAGCTATAATGATGCCTATAAAGTGCGAATGAAAGATATCAAGAATAAGCAGTTTGGTCATGAGGAGATTAATGGATGTCACACACTTGGTGTTCAACTGTGTCACATCCCAACTTGTCACACAGATGAGCACCAGGTTACTTGTCAGTGTTAAGCACCTTGATGTTCTCACCTTGGATGGTGACAGAAGCTGGAAGAGATTTTTTCGCACAGAAATTCACTGCGACCCCCCGTAGTTTCCTGGGGTTCAGTTGGAAGTTGTTGTGCTGGCACCAGTTCATGAAGTTTGCCGTCCTCCCTCCCTTCATTAAACCCCACAATAGCAATGACACATTTTGTAGATGACATTAACAGACGATTTTGAAATATGACGAGTAATTCCAAACCTTTTTGGTGTGGTAGTATTTTTCAGTTATATATAATACTTACTGAAAGTTCAAATGTCTTCATGGTGTGCCAGGAGAAATGAGAAAGCCCACGGCCTTTCATAAGTGTATCTGATCTGCACTAACCTGGGATCTTTACCTCGGGCTAACCCCTGTAGGCTGGAGCCACTAGGGTGCCTGTGGCATTAGGCTAGAATGGGCCTTGCATGAGCTATAGCTACCCAAGGGAGGTCGAGAGGATATTTGTGAAGCCCTCAGGTTCTCAACAATATCTAACAATATCTAAAAGCAGTCAATGGACCGGATGAATATTTTTTAGACAGTCTGTGCGGATGTTACCTGGCTAAAGGGTACCTCAGTAGTTCCACTGGCAGTCCTGGGATTCAAACCCACGACCTTATGATCGCATTGACAACTCCCTGACAGGTGTTGTTTAGGTGTACCGAGCGTGCATTGTCTTGGTTGAATAGTAGACGTGGATTTAAGTTGCTTTACAGGACTAAGAAATAGAGCACTGATGTGCGTCGCTCTGGATAAGAGCATCAGCTAAATGCCATAAATATAAATGCATGTTTGACTGCTGGCTTAGGCTGGAATTGCACACTTCACAATAAATACCCTACACAGATGATCCAAAACATTTCCTTACGACTGTGCAAGGCCTGGGATATAAGTTAGACAACAAGCAATCTTGGTTCTTGTGGACAACATTGTGGATGTGGAAGAAATTGACAGGCGTAGAGACCTCTGTGACTTTGACAGTGTCTAAATCATTATAGTCAGACAACTAGTTCAGAACATCTCTGAAATGGCAAGGCTTGTGAGGAGCTCCCACTGATAGTGATCCAAAGAGGAACAATCCATGAAGTAGTGACAGGGTGTTCATGAGGGCAAAATAAGCTACCCCAACTGGGTGGAGGCATTCTTGTGGACATTAATTGGACAAATGACATCGAGCTAAACATTGTTGTGGACAAAGTAAACTCCTTCAGGGCAATGGCATTCCCCAATGACAGTGGCCTCTTTCAGCAGGATAATGTCTCGTACTGTGGAGAGTGGTTTGAGGAACATGATGAAGTATTCAAGATGTTGCCCTTGCCTTCAAATTCCCCAGGTCTCAGTCTGATTGATCATCTGTGGCAGCTCCGCCTCTCAACTCATCTGCTGATAAAGTCTTGGTGCCAGATACTAAAAGATACCCTAACTAGAGTCCTCACTATTGGCTCATTGGAGCAGCCCTCAAAGGACCAGCATATTAGACAGGTAGTCATAATGCTCATGTAGCTTAACTTGCTTGTGGCCTGTTTGCTCATTTCATTCCACTATCATCAGTTAAGGCTTTCTGAAATGCCAAGGCATCATAACTAATAAGGGAACCAACTTTCCTCTTCTTTCGTTGAGATAAGGACGTCAAGAGAGGACCTGAAAAATGACATTTTGTAATTACGCTAACATCCACCAAACGCTTTAGAAAACGATTTCCTCATTCTTGAAAACATTGTCACATGGTGTATTTTGTTCATGTGTACTGAGATTCTTGGGGTGGCTCATCCAAACTATTGGATCGTGTGTTTTTTTTCTGAAAAATAAATGTATACAGGAAAAATAAACAGTCATTGTACTTTGAAGCCATCAACCAAAATGGCCTTCTGACATGTATCTTAAAGAAAACATTTAAAAATCCGCAAGTCTACTTGTCTCATCCTTTTTGTTTTAACACCCAAAGGAGTTTTTGTTGAGGGCCTACCACTTTAAAACTTTACCCGGAGATGATACCATTTTACATTATCAAATTCCATAATACATCATAAAAGTATTTGCATATGCCAGGTTGTTGTACAATCATCATCACTATGACTGCTGTTACCATGATTGTCACTCTCATCAGCTTCACCAGCACTGTCATCACTGTTTATATTGTGATGTCCAGCACTGTGTTTTCGTCTTGCTGCGTTGTCCCCGGGTGGAGCTGCAGTCAGCTCTGTGCATTTGTCAGGAGTGGTTGTGCTAAAGGTCCACTAATAATGCTGCTGTCCTTGTGACGCCAGCTAGCTCATATATTATCTCAGAACAAATGCCCAGGGGGACTCATCTGTACTGGAGCACAGGCCATGCATCAGTGGCTTGCTGTTCAGAGAGCATACAGTATTTTGACTGGAGAGAAAGCTTCAGCCATCCACAATCTCTCAGGGCACAACTCTTCATGCTGCCCAAAAACAGCAGTTATTAATGGATATGTTCTCGTTTTAACACTACAGAGTTTTGAAATGTTTTGACCAATCAGCTCCCACTTGCTCAGCTTGCTTGAAGTTGACTGGCCTTCTGTAATAAAAGTGATTTTGTTTTCTGGTCTGTTGCTTGAAGTGGAGAGCAGTTTTGCTGTAACCATTCTCATTTTCTAAATTATTCTATAATGCATATTTCAGCCATCAAATCAGCAACAGTAATGTTTGCTGCAGGCATGGCTACTATACAGGCTGTGGGTGAAAGTGAGCTTGTAATTCTGTGTTGTTTACTGCATATGTGTATATGAATAAAAGGGGTAAAAATGAATGCACTAATGCGTACTTCCACTGAAAAAAGTCATGTTTTAACTTAGTAACCCGGCTGTCTTAACATTTTCAATTGCTTGAACATCAAATAATGAGTTAACAGAGTGTAAAAGATTATGTTCAACTTAAAAGTTGATTGAGACTTTGTTACTGCTTGGTTTTCCTTCTTTAGTTTTGCACTGGACCTATTGGGCTAATGCCGCTAACGTGTAATGGAAGTTTATTTACACAAATTAGCATTGTGCAAACTGCATGCTTGAATCATTGCACACTTAGCTCAGATTACTTTTTTGTAGTTTCTAACACTGGCATGCTGGACAAAGTGTATAAATACCATTGCTACAGCAATAGTAGCCATTTTAAGGCACATTTTATCTGCGCTTGTTTACGTTTACAGATATTTTCCTGCTGTATGGTATCAGAAACGAACTAAGCCGTTTGTGTCACTGTGTCACGTAATCCCTGGGGAAATGAGGCGCAGATGTGGATTTCCATTTCTT
Source organism: Hemigrammopetersius urotaenia (assembly GCA_037974485.1). NCBI lineage: Eukaryota > Metazoa > Chordata > Actinopteri > Characiformes > Alestidae > Hemigrammopetersius > Hemigrammopetersius urotaenia. Next base: position 22,282,635 of record JBBPDC010000084.1, on the reverse strand, counting down.
TTTTACTTTACCTTTTTTGCAAAACACAAAAAAGGCACAAGGGCCAAAACACAAAGGAAACCAAGAACCTAAACATTAGACATGAATGATGGACAGAAGATGGTGAACCGACCCTGGGTAGCAACAAAGGGGAACTTATATACAAGACACAGACCTGAACCAATAAGGATATACAATCATTTAACTGAAACTCCCAACAACTTTAACTAAATACACAAATCTAGACATTGTAAACAATTTCAAAACAAGAGTCCTTCAAATAACAGATAATGGCGGCCTCTAGCAGCCGCTAACCAGGACGTCACACACAGTGCAAAACAGGCAGCTATAAGGTTCTGTTGCTTATTGGCTACATTAGTCATGTACCTCCTGTGCAAACTAAATAACAATAAAACTTTATGTGTAGCACCTTTCATGCAAAAAAATGCAGCTCATGGTGTTTGACAGAAATTACACGCATTGTGTGTTTCACAAGAAAACAGATATAAATATGACGTTAAAATAATAAATTGACCGTTCAGGGTGATGTGTTGCACGGGCCACTCTCTTACTAATGACTGAGAATAATCAAGCATAACACCCGACAAGAGCTTAACGTATGCTTGGAGTTTTACACCCAACTACAGCTAGAGCTTTGCTCCCTGCTACAGCTTTTGTAATGGATGCGGGTAAACCGGCTGTCTTTTCCACTTACAGTTATTTTTGTGGGCCACTAACCGCCCCCACCCCCACCCCCACCCCCCCTTTTCCCCGCAGGTAAGGATCCCCCAAGAGCAGCGGACATGAGCAGAGACACAGATGCCTTTTAACCATTCACTGGTTTATTTCGTACATTTACATGCAATATGGCACCTTTCTTATGCAGCCACCCCCTAAGTCTCTTTCTGCCCAACACACATGGATCACACTGCAGGTACAGTGAGGCACACTTCACAATTTAAGATCACAGCAGGCGCAGAGGTTTTATGCACAGCAAGAATTACTGCAGTCTACATGAAAGTGAATATTTGGTTCATAGCATTACAGCCCCCCACCCTTAAGGAAAGAAAGAGAGGAGGAATGCACATCGAGAAAGGCTTTTGCACAAAACCTGAGGCACAATAAACAGAAAAATAATCCCTGCCTTGGCCGACCCTGCCACTGTCTTGGTTTATCCTGCCAACAAAAAGAAAATATGTTATCACCATCGTACAAAAGAAATAAACTGCAACTTCACCCAAACAGTGCTTAATTTCCCAGCCACTGACGCAGAGACCTGTGCCGCACCTCCACAGCTGACTGTGAACCGTTACTCCTGTCAGAGCTTTATAAATGTCTAGAGTTTTAAAGCCAACTTCATAACTGACCAACTAGAGCTTTACGCCTGATGTAAGCTTTACGTACGACACAAGCTTTACACCCGACTCAAGCTTAACGCCTGACTCAAGTTTTATACCCAACTTGAGGTTATAACCAACTACAGCTTTACGCCCGACTAGAGCTTTATAACCGACAGGAGGTTTACATCCGACTAGAGCTATATAAAGCAAATAGAGCTTTATAACCAACTACAGCTTTACACCTGACGCTTATAGCCACTCTTAGTCACTCTTACCTTCAATGGTTCTAGAGATAAACTAAATTATACGTATTTTTCATTATAAGGTTATAATACTATTATTTTCATATTAGTCTCACTTATGCGTGAGAGTTGGCAACCCTGTTATCTACATGTACAACAAACAAACAACATATTAATGTGCAAAAAGTAATAAGCATCACAAAAGACCATGTCAGCCGAGCTGCCAAGTTTAGTTTTTTCTCAAAATGACGTTTCTAACTAAACCCTTGAAGCTACATGAAAATAAACGCTACCACTGAAATCAGCGTGCTGGGATGGTATAAGAAACACTACAAAATGTAATGAAACAAATTTTGTTGCCTGGTGTTATCAGAGCCTGATAGAGCTTTTATTTTGAAAAAAATGCTTGTCACGTGATACGGTACATCAAAAAATGTGCCCACAAACTAGCAAAAATGAGTAAAAACCAAACGTCTTTGTGTAGCTTCTTTTGATTTTTATTCACTTTGTTTTAGTTGTAAATACTGTTTTACATGAAACTGGTCCGTGGCGCAAAACAAGGTTGGGGAGCGCTGCTCTAAAAGTTCAATTTTACACAATAATCTCTTAGAACTAAGCAAGCTGAATAATGACTGTGCCTTTAAAAATATGTAAATGACCTAGGTATGGATTGACTCATCTCAGTTGAAATATATGGAGCAAACTGAGCCTCTGTGATCGTTTCAGATGTCTTGAAGGCCAATACTAAGCTCAGTCAGGTGTATAGTTGTGACATCACAACCGTAACTGATGACTGCTTTGAAGCTTAGTTTTCATATATGGACTGAATGGGACATAGTCATTATCTGATCTACTCATTTAAAAAAAGAAAGAGAAATCGAAGTTCCTGTAAAATGAACGGATACATATTCCCAAAGGAAGAAATGTAACGGGAATATGGGAATAAACAATTAATCAGGATTTGGTCCAAGGATTTGAATTTATAATATAGTATAAATATAAATATGAAATGATGCTGAAATGACAGCTATGTAGGTGTAAGTACAACTTTTCAGTGTAAGTAATAAATTCTGATTTCAAAGGGGATTGTGACAGAAAACTTATTTCTAAGGCTTGTTGTCGACATCAGCAGTCGACTAGGACTCTGGGGGCGTCTATGACTGTTTTTATGTTTGCCTTTAGGACATAACCGTTTCCCCCACTGCCAAACACCTCATTATCAAAGCAATGCACTCCAGTACTACAGTGCAGCAGACGCTAACAATCAGAGAGACACATCATTTATAGCAGAGCAATCTCAGTGTGCTGAACTCCGAACAGACAATTACAAACCACAAGTAAACATTATTTGGGGTGGAAAAAAATTGTCTGGATGCATTTGCCGAACCATTCCGACACATTACACACATACACACGCACGCGGACACACACGCACGCACGCACGCACGCACGCACGCACACACACACACACACACACACACACTAATATATAAAAGCCAAGCTGTGGGGGAAGGTCAAAGCAAATGAAATCAAAGCAACTACTTTGAACTGGAACATCAGTTGTTTAAATAATCAGCCAGCTTCCAATGGGGACACACAAACACACACACACATAAACACACTCAAACTGCCACACACAGAGCCAGCTGCCTGTTTCCCAGCTGCACTGCAGGTTCCTGCAGAGGAACAGTCATGGCAAGCTAGCCTGTCTAGTACACCTGTGTGCCCAACAAACACATGTACACACACACACACACACACACACACACACACACACACACAAGCAGAACAAATACTCAAATTGCTATTGCATTTATTGTACTATTTATAAAGGTTTGTGCCCTAGCCACGCCACATTCCATATTCTGTATAACACATCACACGCCTCATCTGCATCATAAATTCATACCATACGCTGTAAATGAGGCAGGGTCAAAGTGCACAGTAAAGGCAGATGGAAAATGCATGTATTTCTAAATATACAATAGCTTTCATGCATTTGCCCCACAAAACAAAACAGTCCAGGCTCACTTGAGGTGTTACATTCACCAAGGATGCCGTTAATCATCTCCTCGGCAAATGGAAATAGTACAAGGACAGCGAGGCTCATTTAAACTCTAATGGTGGTGGTGAATTACTCCAAACTTTCACCTCTTACTTGCTTCAAAGTTCTTCAAACTGCAATTACCTTGGTAGTGTACCTCCCGTCGCTTAATCTAATCTAATAATCTAACACATTTTAGGTTCATCAGTTAATTCATTAGGTAGTAGACTTTTTACGTATTTATTCGACACACATTAAAATAATAATAATAAAAATTATTTTAATAACCTGACACAGCATTTGGCACAATTGGAATAGCATTTGGCCATTCTGGACTAGCGTGCTTGTTCACAGCTTTATGCTACGCCTTGGTGTTCGTTCGTTATTCCCGTTTTCCGGTGAAAAATTGGCCCATAGAGAATGAATAGGGCTCAACTTCCAGATCGTCCTGGTCGGACACACTTTGTCTAAAACCTACCAGACTTCATGTGATCCATCAGACCAACTTCCCCGACACACAAACGCAGTCTTGATTACCTGCACTCATCTTTCCTTATCTTTCGCTCATCCCATTTTCCCCCCATTCACTTGCATTCGTTTTTGACCCCATGGAAATAAATGCAGTTTCAGGATCCATACAGTGAACAAACCATATGAAACTTCATATGAGACCTCAGGTCATGTCGCCACAGGCACACCAGCTGAACTATATGGCCAGAAGTATTGGGACCTAGCTGTCTCTGGGTGGTGGCTAAGGCATGAAAGGCAGTTGCTATGATTTAGGAGATGGCTGCTATGGAGTTTCTTGGTAGTCAACCTCAGGCCTCATCAAGAAGAAGGGGGACAAGAAGGGTCAGATGACTGCTGCATTTGAGCAAGCCCACTTTGCATTTTCTCTGTCTCTGTCCACTGAGGTTCTTGCTGGTCTACAAATAAGGTAACTTCAAATTAAATGGTCATGGCCTTGAATTCCAGGTGTGTGGCTTGAAAACTCCATTCAGTTGCTTTCATTTTCAGACCTCACTGATGGATCCCATGGCAGCTGGAATGGAGAGCACTCTGCAGGAAGCCCCATGCATTCAGTGCAACCTGCACTTTCTAGCTTGCTTCCCATCTGCCAGCTGCATTAGCGGAAAAAAGTTGAAGCGCACTTTTCTTTTCCATTAGTGCAGTGTTGCAGACAGGTTGGGAGGAAAGTGTTTGCCATTGATAGACAATTACTTCAGTTTATCCCTTTAAAGGCCCAATCTGCAGTGATCAACCAGAAAGAAAGAGGAATTACTGAAGAAGTAGAGGCAGTATTGAATTTTTAATTGGCCTTTTAATTGGCCAGCAACAAAACCCTGGCATGCTGGATGTGGCGTTCTGAAGCATTGCTCTTTAAGATTACTCACAGACCCGCAGAGAGCAGACATTCATTTCAGCTCGCAAATGATTTCATTCAGCAAAATTCCTCGGAATATGTAGAAAATATTCTAGATTATGGCAAATTAATAATGTATTATATCTTGTAAATCTTGTAAATTATATCTTGTAAATGTTGTACTACACAACACTCTCACATTATTTTACAACTGCAGCAATTAAAATAGTGATGTCAAGAGCAAGACTCTGTTTCATCCCATCAGAAACTGAATCAGGAGTGAAGCTGCTGGAATACAGCACATAGAAAAGCTGTTCTACACACACTACTGCACTCACAAC
>JBBPDC010000084.1:22247604-22271962 GCA_037974485.1 Hemigrammopetersius urotaenia | reverse complement strand
CACACACACACACACACACTCACACATATACACACACATACACACACACACACACACACACATACACACACACACACACACACACACACACACACACACACACGGCCACAGATTGTACAAACAGTGAACAGAAAAAAAGGGAAAAGTGGTCTCTTATTGTCTTAAAGTCAAAGTAACAGAAGATTAGTCTCATAAAAATAGGAATAATGCCTGTTCCTTGTACATAAATCCACACAAGCCCAAAAGTACAATAACTCCGTTTGAACATTCTAGTATATATTTTTAATAGTTCAGCATTTCTTTTTAGAGAATATTCTTTTACTCAAAGCAAATCACAACTTTTATAACAGTCCCTTAAAGATGTGGGTGTAGCTGCTTGCTAAGCTGTGACTCATCGTTTTTGGCAGCGGGAAGCTAACTTGTTAGCGCTAGTGTTTGCTATGCACTCAGGTAATAACTGGTGGGGACATAAAAACGAATGAGGAAAATACGGATGGGGAAAATACGATGCCTCTGCCGAGACATTATTTACACGCCGGTGACAAGTCGCGATAAATGAGGTAGGAATGATGACGGCTGGCCCTCCTGTCCGTGCTTCTGAAATACGCCAGGCTGTGCTAGCACACGCTGGCGAATACTAATTAATTAAGTACTGAGTTGAATAACTGAGCGGTCGGGATTGAAAAGGTCACTGAAGGTATATATTATGACATAATGAACTCAATAGGTAGTAATTTGCATTCATATTACAGTAATACCACAAAACACTGCGATGGAGTTTGCAGAGTGTGGTCACTGGGCAGGAAAAAAGCATCCTAGTTTGTGTCAGTTTTGGGAGTAGGTCAGGGTGTCCCTTTGATTCGCCAGAATTCCCATCATCTGCATAGACTCCACTTTCTTCCCGTCGCTGACACTGGGCGAAATCAGAACGGAGACGGCTAATGAAATATTCAGCTATTTTAGCCCTGCTGTTAAAAGTGTAATGTGTTCCCTGGCGTGTCAGAGAATGGGCTGCCAGTGCAGAGTGGAGGTGGATGGCACATCCAGAGCTTTCATCCATCACTTTGCGAGGTCAGCGCTCGCTGCTCATAATGTAGAATGGTAAAAGGGTTGCATTTCAACAGACTTTGTTTATAAATTGGAGCCTTTTCTGATTGAATGAAGTCCTGAAGCACCCACCCACACACACGCACGCACACACACACACACACACATACATCATCCACCCATCGTCACCTTATATTTTCATGCTTTTTTTCATTTTCAAGCAACTTATTCAGTGTTTTCAGTGTTATTCTAGTCTGTGAACTTAACCCTCCTCCCGTTCATGGATAATTTTAGTGAATGTTTGGATTATTGTCTTCTTGCAATATCCAACCACATTTCTTCTTTGGTCTCTTAACTGACTGGGGGAAATGGACTTCCAAGGTTTGTTGAATAAAATTCTTTCTTCCCTCTATTCCTTCATCATGATGTGTGCTAGTCTGCTTCTCAACTTGAAAACTTAATAGATCCAGCCTCATGCTTAACAGTTGGGAAAGTGCTCTTTTATTTTGTTTCTCCTTTTATTTTTTATTCGTTTCTCCTTTTATTTTGTTTCTCCTTTTATTTTTTATTCATTTCTCCTTTTATTTTGTTTCTCCTTTTATTTTGTTTCTCACAGGCGAAGAGTTTTTTCAGACCCAAGCACTTCTTTCTCAAATGTACCTTGTTGTTGGGTTGCACACCTTGGTGTATGAAGTAATGGTTACTTTCTGATGTTGATGTTGTTTGGGCAACAACACGGTGCAGTGCGGCCAGTGCATCACTATTTATGTGCCAGTCAGGTCTTCCTGTAGTTCAGTAAAGTGAGTGATTTTGCTCTTCATGCCGGTTTTATCAGATTGTTCCTGGTTTTCCAGATCTTGTGTTGCCTTTTAATTTCTTAATGACAATTTAGACAGTAAAGTTTCTTTGTGAGTCAATTATCTTCAGTTTAAGATTCTCAGTCGGAGTCACAGACATGTTTATGCTCTAAAATTGTCTACATCTGGCTTGCGTTATGGTCTAATGAGCAAATAAGCTCTTAGGCAAATGAGGACCACAGAACCTTGTGCTCACCATTTGGAATAGGGCTATTGGCTGTGTGCAAAATCGCATACCGTTCATTGTACCATAAAACTCATACCATAAAATTGTATGAGTAATTCTTGCTGCATATTGTAGTATCCATTATGCCTCCTGTAAGTACCACATTGCATTATGGGATTCAGTATACACTATATGGACAAAAGTTTTGGGACATTTCAGGGTTTGGGCTAGACCCCTTACTTCCAGTGAAGGTCAATCTTAATGTTTCAATCTTAATGTAATAGATTGAACAATGTCATGCTTTCAACTTTGCGGAAGAACATTTTCTATTCCAGCAGGACTGTGTCCCAGTGGACAAAGCGAGCTCCATAAAGACATGCTGGATGAGTTCAGTGTGGAAGAACTTGACTAGTCCACACACAGCCCTGACCTCAACCCCATTCAACACCTTTGGGATGAACTGTAGTGGAGATTGCAAGCCTGGTCTGGGACGGGGTGGTAGTGGGTTAGTGGGTAAAACACTTGCCTGTGAACCCAGTGACCACAAAGTCGCAGGTCCAAACCCCCACTACCACTACTACCATTGTGTCTGGGTGCAAAAGTCTATGTGTTTGGATGTCATTAAAGTTCCTGTTGGTGGAATGGACAGGTGTCCCAATACTTTTGTGCATATAGTGTATCATGAAAGTAGCTGTGGCTACATACCAGCGTATTTGGCCACAGTATTGTTCAGTCACGTAGTCCTTACTGCTTTGGGGCCCAAACAGTATACACATGGTATGCAATAGGCTATTTGAAACAGAGAATATAATATTTTATTTGGAAGCAAACCCCAAAGGTAGGTTTCATTTATAAGATGTAAGGCTATGCAAAACATAGTGTGAGATATGCTGGTGTATCTGCAATACTATGTTGTTTTTCGTCCAAAGTTTTGTGGTTTCATGGCTTCATCAAATGCCTGCAAACAATCTGTCTTCCTCTTCCAGGAGGCTGAAATTGGGTTGCAGTTGGATCTTCCAGCAGTATAATGATCAAAAGAATCCATTCAGATTCACATAAAAATGGTTCACTGACCACAGAGACAAGATTTGCACTGGGCATCCCATTGACCTGTGCAGAAGATATTAACCTAATCCCTAAAATGAGAAACATCTGCTCTTTGTGTGCACGCCAAAAATAGTTTGTGTATCCATAAGCAGTCCATTTTAGAGGTATTTGAATGCAGCCATACTGTTTGTTTTAATCGCAATGGAGAATTAAAGGTGAACTGACTAGGAGTTGTCCCTGAAATCAGAGGGTTGTGTGTTTGTATCCCAGGACTGCTAGTGGTACAACTGAGGTACCCTTGAGCAAGGTACCATCCTCGGCACCTGTTGGCGATAGCCCAGTGTTTGATGAATGGATTAAATACTGAGAAAGAATTTAACATTATTCACACTGTGCACTGTGGTGTGTTCATGCGCCACTTTACTTTATTTCCGAAAGGTAGGTCGACTGACCCATTTAATGTTAATGATTTGGACTGTGATGTTCTATGTGTGTACAATCCTGCCAGGCCTGGATCAGAGACAACATAGATATACATTGGTAAGCTCAACCACACTGACTACATTTATATTCAATTTTTCTTTCAAATCTTTGTTTGCCCCAATTTCTCTGTTTTAGCTCTGTGGGGCATCTTCTTACTTCCATAGCTGTCTATAATAACACATTAAATTTCCATTTCCTTTCGTGTTAAGCCAACTGTTGGTAGAACATGAGTTATGCATTATAAGAGTGTCCATTCTTTAGAGACTTGAGTAGCTGTCTTTGTGAACCAGGTCAAATGAGAAGTTCAGCTTTCCACTCTTTATAATGGCCATGGTCACTGCCTACTACAAGAAACTGGACTAATTTAGACCAGTAGCACCAAAAAATAGGTCAAAACCTGGATTAAAGCTTAGGAAATGCTGCAAAAGGCTTCCACACTAGTGATGTATGACCTGAGCAACTCCTGTTTTTCCCCTAGACATTGTATTGGAATGGAATTTTTGTTTGACCAAATACACACATGCAAAAAAATAAAAAAAATAAATATATATATAAATATAAATATATAGCTAAAACATCCTTTCATCCCCTCAGAAGTTGCTAGAAAGATTATCTGACCATGAATACAATGCGGAGCATGAATACAGTAGCCTTGAGTATATATTGACTCTGTCCTCTGTCCGAATATCAAGTGATGCTGCAAATCTCTGTGAAAAAAACCGTAAAAGGAAAGAATGGGGCCAGACTGCTCCCAAAAATGATTTTTTTTTTTGCAGACGCTTTCTGGTCAATCAATCTTGCATGCGCCTCCATCTGTGAAGCTCTTTCTTAATTAATTCCTCTGCCCCATAATCTCCCACGAGGAACCATTTTGTACCGGCTGGAAGAGGAAATCAAACTTAATTGACCTTTGCGCTGATATTTGAACTCTGCCAGATTTCTGAATATCCTTTTAAACTGTCATTCCCTGTTGTTTCATGTCAGTCCACATGCCCATAAAAACAGTGACAGAGTGCCACCCTTTTCAGCAAAGCACGTAGACATGAGGGGGGTGGATGAACTTTCAGTGACCCAGTCACACTTTGACTGTTTAGCAAACACAGTCCTGCTTCTTCGTATCTTCAGTGTTACTGGCAGCTTAGTTCAAAAAAGAAATGCATTTTAAAAAGATAATGTGACAAAAAATACTGATATGCAACATATGGTCAAAAGTATTGTGCCCCATTGCACCAGGTCTTCTCATCCAACATCATTGTCTGACCTCATAAATGCTCTACAGAATGAATGGGCACACATTCCCACAGAAACTCCAAAATCTTGTGAAAGGCCTTCTAAGAAGAGTGGAAGCTGACCAACTCCATATTAAAGTCTATGTATTTAAATGCAATGTCATTAAAGTTTCTGTTTGTGTAAAAGTCACATGTCCCAATACTTTTGTCCAGTTAGTGTAGCTAATGATGAATAAGAGAAGTACAGAAAAAAACAACAGTAATAGCCATCCTTTAACTATCCTTTTGATTTCTCTTTGTCTTTTTTTTTTTAACTTTCTATGCTGAATATAAACTGTGTTTATAACTTTGAAAGTCTTCTCACCATTTATTTAATTAAAACATACCTTTTATTTCCACTCACTAACTGCTTTATTAGAAAAAAGGGGAAAAAAAGGGGGTAGGTGTTGCCCCGGTGACCATAAGGTCGTGGGTTTGAATCCTAGGACAGCCCGTGGCACCTCTCAGGCTACCCTTCCCTTGAGCAAGGTAGCTTCCCCATAGCTGTGTTACTGGGAGCCCACTGCTTGGTGAATGGATTAAATACTGAGAAAGAATTTCACACTATTCTGTGTTCTGTTTGGTGTGTTCATGCGTGACTATAAGGGGGCAACTTTACCTAATTTCTACTTTCTCTCACTGGCTACTTTTCTAGCAACACGCACCATCTTGTATGTAGTCTCCATTTGTAAGTTTTTTGTTTCTTTTAATTTCACATAATTTGAAAATAATAAGAACTGAGTCAAAACTTAATGAACAGATCAATAAACACTGGTCCAATAAAACATTTCACCTTACATTTAAAAAATCTGTACATTTCTGCTTTCTCCTGTAAAGAGAAAGTTCTGTACTTTTTTGAAGACACAAGATTTTGTTTTGACAGCAATGACATATAGGTGTACAGTTATGGACGGTAGCTCCTCTATTGTCGTGTATTATCTGCCAGCCACACGTCTGTCACTGGTCAGTTTCTGACCAGAGGATGGCAGCTGGCATGATATTACTTGGTTGGTGGAAGACTCTCAGCACAGCAGAGAAACTGACACAATAGTGATATGGTAGCCTGTGTTTGTGTGTGGGTTTGAGTGGGCTTGAGTGTCAGATGATGGTACAATAATATCAGGCACAGCAGTGATGCTGCGGCTTTCACCCGTCAGTATCCCTGTTAGGTTCCATCACCTAAAATATTTAGACATGAGCTGATCTGTGGTCAGACACACTGACCACTGATAAAGGGGTTCAAACTTCACACCACCAAGGTGGGCAGAGGTTTCGAATAAAGTGTAGGCCTCCTTTCTGTTTCAGAATCAGCAAATTTGCTATGAATCCATCTTATAAATCCAATAAAAACTCTACAGAAAGAACTCAACATGAAATACACGAAACACAAATGCTGGGGATAAGTAACTTACAATTAAGTGAATTATTAAAGACATAAATGGTAGTTAGAAGTATGTTATTGCATGTAGTAGAGATCAGTTTTGACATAAGTAGTAATATTCACATTGTAAGACTATTGCACATAATTAAATTATTTTGCGCAAATTAAGAAAACCTCACATGATACTGCACATGGTAAGACTATTGCACATAATACAGTGTTGCACACAATTGTAGTGTTTTAGCATCTGATAAGAAAATTACATGTCAGACTTTTGTCATTAATTGTAAGATAAAAATGCACATAGTGGTACACATTGATTTAAACCCGGTAAATAAACGACAACGTAGCTTCAGGTTACACAGATTCATTTGTGTGGGACAGAGGGAGGAGCTGCAGAGTCTTGCACTTGCGCAGTTCATCTTGTCAAAAGACTAAATTCAGTTACACTTTGGATAATTAGAGGATATGACTTCAATGAATATGAATATGACTGAGAGTCCGGCCAATGGTCAAAGAAGCTCAGACAGGCACAGATTCACAGTGAGGGTTAATCTACAGCAATGCGACTGGTGTGAAATTTCCATACAAGGCAACTGGGTGGTATTGTTTTATCCATATTCACAGAAACTATTCCAATACTGTAGGCAAATGTAATGCTTTCAATCATATTTATGTATAGGTTTTGTTCAAAAGGCTTTAATAAGTCTGGAGAATATGCACACTGTAGGGGGCACATAACCACTGCCTTATATGATACATAGAAAATCGCATCACAATACATAGCATAAAAGTCTAAAATCTGCTTTTCATAAAAAAAACTAATCCAAGATCAGCATCTTTGTTTCCCTGCAGAATGTCAAATACAAGATTACAGAGGCTATTTTATTCAGGAGAGTGTTTTATGATCAAGGAAATACAAAAAATTGTATTTTGATTTCCTTTTATTTGCATTGAACAAACCATATGAGAACGATAAAGCACAGGTGTATTTAAGTCGAGCACTCTCGGTTGCACTGTACAAAGATGTAGATTGTTTAAGTAAAGCAAAGGTGAACTCTCTGTAGTTATTAATATGTATGCAAAGCAAAATGACGGAAAAGTTAGCACTGTGCTGCACTCGCATTGTGTTCTGCAGCACCTGAGCACATTTTCAAGGTAGAGGATGTTCACAAGCTTACGGGTGATAGCCCTTGGCAAAATATTCCATTACAGTAGGATAAGTCGGAACATTAATGTATAATTGAAGCCGCGTCCTGGCTGGCCGTTTAATTTTTAGCTGGGAAATTCGTCTTCTCATTTTCTGCTAATGGCGCATCAAGTATTAAAATGCACTAGCGTGTTTAGACCGAGGAGCTATCAAAATGCGTCTGGGTCCAAGTGACGAGGCGTCCATCTGAGGAGAAGGTGATGGGAGTGCACCTGGGCCCGCTTAATTTAATGTGGCTAGGCTGTTAACATTAGCTGAGGTATCAGATGATTGGCATTGGTCTGTCCAAAGATTTTTGACAGATTGTAGTGCTGTCGCCTCACAGCAAGACGGTTCTGGGTTCGATTACTGGCTGTGGAGGCCAAGGGGCCATTCTGTGTTGAGTTTACTTGTTCTCCTTGTTTCCTGCATGTTTTGCCTGGTACTCTGGTTTCCTCCCACAGTCCACACCAGTAAAATTAGAGATGCTAAATTGTTCCAATGTTTGACTGCATGCACGAATGTGTGTGTGTCTGCCCTGTGATGGACTGGTGCCCTGGTTTCTCTTGGGATCGTCTCCAGCACCCCATGAAACTGTAGTTAAGGAGAAGGAGCTCAGAAAATGTATGGATGGATCACTTACCATCAATTCATGTCTTTTTGATCTGAGTTTGATGTAATGCAGTGGCAGCGAAAGTGATGCAGTGCTACTGCATTGCGTTTCAGTCTTAGAATAATCCACTTTGAATAATATACTTGTTTTGACAAATTTTGCACTTCTAATTTACCATGGGGGTGTTGCCGATGTTCTATGAAGCCTCTCTAGCTTCACGGCACATTTGCGGGCAAAGCACTGATAGGTGAATTGAGAGAAAATATATGAAAACATATGATGTAGGATGTTCAAAAGAAGATTTGCCATGAAGAGAAGGTTAACCTACAGTCTTGCTCTCCTTCGCAGGCACCATTTAAAGCACTTCAGCTTGACAAAGCCCTTTAAGGTGTGGTTGTATATCGAGCCTCTTTAACAGAATCATCTGCTGGTGCTTCAAGGTGCCCTTCTGAGCTTTCTGACTTGTGATGGAGATAAAGCTCAGCTCGCTTCTTGGAAATGAAAAAAAAAACTACAAACAGTTTTCCTCATGCAATGTTTGGATTTCTCACACCTATCTTGCTAATGCAGGCAGAAGGGATTATGTTCCAATGCTCTGTAAAAAATCCCATATACATTCATGTTATATGTAAAATCTGCTTAAAAGAAGCACATGGGCCTGTACTGAAACTAAGCTGCGAAGTTGAAAGAAAAGAACTTGATTTTTTCAAAGGGCCCTTACATTTACTCTATGCTTACATTGGTCTATCATCACTAAGGCATGGTGTATACTCACCAAGCAAGGATTATTTTAAAAACATTTCTTCTGTATTAAGGAGAATGGGAATTTAACTGCAGCTTGTGGTCACACTAGTCTCTAAGAGTCTTATGTACGTCTTACCAGTTCAAATATCTTTGTTGAAGCCATAATCAGTATTACATCCAGTATGGAAAAGTAAAAGTACACATCAGTTAATTAATTTAGAAAAAATAGCATTCTGGTAAAGATATGAATCTATTAAAACAGAAGTTAGCTTTGTGCTAACATTATATTTACAAAAATTTGCATATACAGTAAACGGATCCTCTCTCTCTCTGTATCTCTCTCTCTCTCGTTCTGGAGCGCGCGGATCGTCTCTCTCTGTCTCTCTCTCTCACTCTCTGTCTCTCTCTCTCTCTCTCTCTCTCTCTGTCTCTTACTCCGTTTTACTCTCTCTCTCTCTCTGTCTCTTACTCCCTTTTACTCTCTCTCTCTCTCTCTCTCTCGTACTCCCTTTTACTCTCTCGCTAGCTCTTACTCTCTTACTCTCTCTGTCTCTCTCGTTTGTGACTTTTCTGTATTTAAACTTCGGGTTTATCTTTACATTTTCTTTAAGGGTATTAAACTGAGCTTAAAATGAAATTAAAGTGTTCTGGGAACACATTTGGTGTTATATTTAGGGTTTACACTATAAAAATAAATTTCTTGACCAAAACACAACAATGTGGTTTTTCATTATACGCGTATGCTCGTGTAACGTAACCCCTGCGAATAACGGGGGGTTACTGTATATCAGTACAATGTCTGACTTTAATAAAATGTATTTTGATTTTGAATCACTTTGGTTTGAACTGATTCATGTCCTTATCAGAATACCTTATTTTGAAAATGAACTAACTGATGTGTACTTTCACTTCTTTGTACTGGACGTTAATACCGATTACAGTATTAACTGGTAATACATACATGTTACATTCTTTACTTTTACATTCTTTATATTTCAACTTGTTTCAAAAGAAACAACTTTTAAAACTATTACTTGTTTAGCCTTTTAGCCAAAGCTAAAAGTCAAAACTATTCTTTCAGCTGACCTACTTTGCTATGACTGTATAGTGTTTAGTGTGCTTATAGACTGTATAATGTGCTTTTAGACATTTTACTTCATACACACTATATCTGACTGCTAAAATATGCATTCCTGCTCAGACTTAGCTTTGGATAAAAGTATTAGAACAAACTTTTTTCTCAGGGTTTGGGCTAGACCCCTTCCAGTGAAGAACAATCTTAATGCTTCAGCATACCAAAACATTTTGGACAATTCTATATTTCAAACTTTGTAAACACAGTTTGTCTATTCCAGCATGACTGTACCTCAGTGCATAAACAAGCTCTATAAAGACATGCTGGAGGCGTTTGGTGTGGAAGAACTTGACTGGCCCACACAGAGCCCTGATCTCGACCCCATCCAACACCTTTGGGATGAACTGGAACGGAGATTGTGATCCAGACCTTCTCATCCAACATCAGTGTCTGACCTCTTAAATGCTCTACAGAATGAATGGACACAAATTCCCACAGAAACTTCAAAATATTATGGAAAGCCTTCCAAGAAGAGTGGAAGCTGTTCTAGCTACAAAGAGGGGACCAGCTCCATATTAAAGTGTATGTATTTGAATGAAATGTAATTAAAGTACCTGTTGGTCAAGCGTTCCAATACTTTTGTTTATATAGTGTATGTCCAGCCCTGTAAAATAATGAATTATATAACATTGATTAGGTTTATTAATAATGGGCAAGTGAGTGCCCTTGAAGGAATGGGCCAGGTCAGATCCACTGTTAGCTACCACTGTTTTCGGCAGGTAGTAATAAATGCTATTCATTAAAAGGGGATATGATTTTGAGTGACAGACTTTTAGTTTTAGAATAAGTTCAGTTTTATGGTAATGCATTATTACTAAAATACTACAAATACATAATATGTTTTATCTTTTTGGCTGAAGAATTGTGGGGGGCACTTGATTTTGAGGCACTTTGAAAGATCTTGCAGCAGACTGTTTGAGAATGATCCGGGATTAAAGAAGGAGTAGAAATGTGAAAAATGTGTCAAGAAAAATCAATGAAAAACAATTTTACAACTGTGAAATACTGCAAGGTACGCCGCTGCTAAATGTTTCGAGATGTTTTGTCAGTTGATAGCGCTGTCTCCTGATGATAACTGTGGGAAGAAGTTGGCCTGCATGTAATGAGAAAATTTGTATTATGAGCCGATCTGTTTCAAAGCGTACAGTGAGTGGGGAAAAAAAAGAGAAGAATTCCAAACCTTCATCGATCTACCCTGTGGCTCAAAAATACCATTTTGTGCCCGTTGAGCTATTTCCGCCATTTGTGCTTCCAATTAGCGTGAGGTGGCGGAGCCCAAACGATTATACTGCCAATTAAGTTAAAAGCGAAGTGTTCCAAAGATGGAGGAAGCTGGGAGGTCTGAGCATGGAGGAGCACAATAGCTTTCGACAGGCCCCATATGCTTGTGGAATTGAAAGCGAAAGGACAGATGTTGGCTGGAATCATTAGGGGATCAGACTTTATCAAAGAGTTTGCGAGCTGTCAAGGCACAGACAACGCACTCACTGCGATCACTGTTCTTAGCATAGCCTTGGGAAAGACAAGCAGAGCTCTATGGGCCTGAAGTGGGTTTTCTCTTTTAATTTAGTCACCTCATTACTTGGTGTGTGATCACATTGAGTAAAGGGTGGAATCGGATGGTAATTGTTGCCGCGTCTATGACATTTCTGGGTCACTCCCAGAAACATGTCTCGGGGGGGACCAGCCGCACCATGTGTGGCATCAAACAGCTGGGGATCAGTATGCATGGCCTAGTAAATACACCATTCTTCAGTGATATGACATTAGTTTGGAATGGTGGAAAAGATCCGTTTGGGGACTGCATAACCCTAGAACAGGTCCAGAAACAGCGTGAGAAATCCAACTCTAATCTTGATGAATGTACCTTAGTGATACGCTTCCCAGCGATCAGTGTCGCACTAATGCAATGTGATACTGTATTTCACCCCTGCCCTGACACAGTATTATTATTTCGTGAAGTTTCCATTAATGTCAATCAAGCTCTTTTTTTTTTTACAGCTTGCAAATCCTAATAGATTCTCTCTGTGTTTGATCCTATCTCTGTGGAAACAAGTAATCTGAATATCTTAATTGCAATCAATATAACCATATTAAGTGCGACTTCAATCTCCTTAAATGATTCATACAATCTCTGCTCGTTCTTTTTTTATCTGAAACCATCATCTGTGCAATAAAGCTAGGAGTGACATCTGTGGGATAGCTCGGTACACCTTGAAGAAGAGAAAGTCACAGCTTTAAATGGATTAGATGGGTTTTTTGAGGGGGATTTTTTTTGGGGGGAGCCACATACTCCTCAAGTAAGAGCAGATATTGCGGTTTCCACTTTCTGAACACTTCCCTTCATGGGGAAAAAAATACTCTCCCAACAAAAACGCATTAGAAAAATCTCAGTGATTCCTAATCATCCCTTGGCCTAGCCGAATGGTAATAAATATGCAAGGTTTGAGTTCTGACAAATAGCCCAGGGCTGGTGGTGCTAACTGATCAAAAAGGCTTGCATAGCTGACAGCTTCATTTCCATGTAAAGGTATCTGATGCATATTTATCAGACCCATCTGCTGCGAAGACATTCAAGTAGAAAAACATAAATATATTGATGAAGGCATGGTCCTTTTTTTAAAGATAGGAATGATCGCCGCGATAATAAACTTCCACAGTACGCGCTGTCCACTTTCTCGCTTTAGATGAAAGAATGTAATAACTGAGAAAGTGGGCTCTAACCTAATAAGCAATTGTGAGACAATTCATAAATAAACATGATAAACATTAATAAAACATCGGGCAGGACATATAATTCAGATGAAGTCAGAAGAATGGCGAAGCAAATAGTGAAACATGAGTTGTTACGATAAATACTGTTCGGTGGTTAATTTTACTTGACACGCAGATCCTGTTCATCAATAATCATATTTTAAAAAATAACAATTGGCCAAGCATGCTGAATATATATTATATATATATATATATATATACTGTATATATATATTATATTAGAGCTTCTCCTTCCATTATCTTTCTACCAAATGGCCAAATCACATTTGAGCGTGTTATCATCCAATTTGTAAAAATGCAATATTCCACCCAACTGCAGGAGCAGCCATCAACTTGATTGTGTTTGTCAGGGTGATATTATGTATACCGCACTAATACAAACTAGCTCAGTGTCTCGTACTACATAGAAAATCTTTTCTTCTGAAACCCAGTTATAGCAAGTCAATTAGCTTTACTTAATTACTGTATATGTCCAAAGGTTTGTAGACGTTCATCCAAACTTTTCTTCTTAATTTGAGAGATTTGCTGCAGTAACAGCCTCTATTCTTCAGATACTGGAACACTGCTATGAAGATTGGCTCTAAAGAGCATTAGTGAAGTCAGGTAAAGATGTTCGATGGAAGCTCTGGATTATAAACACCACTCCTCATCCAAGGAGGTATTGGATGGAGCTCCCTCACGCCAGAGAATGCAGTTCCACTCCTCCATAGTCCAGTGCTGAAGGGCTTTCTCTTGGTAATGTTTTTGGTGATTATGCAAACTGTATGTACAACTCAATAGCTTCAAGTGGGTGAAATCACTGGAAATATTGTCTGGATACTTTTAGTGCTTGATGAAATGATAGAAAGTAGACATAGGATTTAAACTGTATTTCCCAGTATTCTTTCTAAAAACTTGTTGGTCTTTAGTGTCTTATAGAAGCCCGAATCACACTGGGACCTTTACTCAGCCAGGTACTTTCATTATCTCTTCCACTGCTCTATCAGGAAAGTCCCAGTAGAGCTTTAGCTTATGTGTTTTGGGCCCGAGGTGCTCCGTAAAGCGTTCAGAAAGAGAGAAGGAGAGAGCAGGATGAACCAAAAAAGGTAGGACAGGGTGAGGAAAGAAGGAAGGGGACGCTGGCATGAAGGAGTGCAGGAAAGACGAGGGCCGAGATTAATCTAACCTGTTGCGTAACAAGGCTGCTTTTCAGCTTCCCCCCATGAATAGAGACAAATGAAGCTTGTTTACACCCAGTTTGCCATCCAGCCTACCCTGTGCACGTTCAAGTCCCATCTGTCAAAAACCTCAGCAACAGTCCGGAAAGGACGGGGGAAAAAAAGAAAACAGAGCAGTGAACTAAAGTATAATGGAAGGAGCCTATTCAGTGACAGAATACTTTCATAGTCTGGCGAAAGCAATCCCATGGGCCGAGCTGTGAAATGACAATGCTGCCATCTTTTTTGACAAGGGTCTTTTATCAAGCGGCTGCGGAGATCCTGGTCCCAATCAGAATTTAGAGAGAGAGAGAGAGGTAGAGAAGCTCGCTTGCGCCTGTTTAGCCACCGCTACATGTTGATGTAGGAACTTCAGCTGATTTCGTGAGCGCAAGACGTCAAATTAAAGTAAATCTACCTGTCATGAGCCACAGAGGAACGAGGGAGCCAGGAGAGATGAGGGCACTTAGAGTGCGAGTGTGTGAGTGTCTGCGCTCAGCGTTAGGCCCCACCAGTCCCTGAGTGATAATTAAAACCGTGCTTGTGGGAATTTCACTTACCTGCTTTTGATTACTGATGTCAGGACGTACCCACTGAGGGAACTGGTTAGGATTCATGCACCGACATTGATTCAAGTGTGAAAAGGACACTGTACCAATTAAATAGTCAACAAATACAAATGCAATTTTAAATGGGCTGGTAAAGAGGGTTCTATTCATTCTGTGGATACACAACTACAAAGATTGCAAATGGCAAACCTGTTTTTTTTTTCAGGGGTTATTACTTCCAGTAAAAGGCATTTTGGACCACGGCATGCTTCCAACTTTTGGGGAAGAACCTTTTCTATTCCAGCTTGACAGTGTCCCAGTTTAGAAAGCTCCATAAAGACATGGTTGGATGAGTTTTTGGGGATGAACTTGACTGGCCCAATTCGAGAAGATTGAGAGCCAGACCTTCTTATCCAACATCAATCCTGACCTCATAAATGGCCACCAATTCCTACAGAAACTCCAAAATCTTGTGGAAAGCCTTCTGAAAAGAGTGGAAGCTGTTAGAACTGCAAATGGGGACCAACTCCATATTAAACTCTATGGATCTGAATGCAGTGTCATTACAGTGTGTGTGACCATGATATTATGTTTAAGGGCTAAAATATAGCTACAGGTTTATTTAGTGCAATGCTGCACCAGTCTCTCTCTTTAAGTGTTGCGATTATCATAAAGACATCAGTGTTTTGTTGCTTTTGGAGAGTTTCTGTGAGAATGTGTTCCTATTGATTCTGTAAAGCCTTTATGAGGTCAGACGCTGATGTTGGATGAGAAGGTCTGGCTCACAATCTCCGTTCCAGTTCATCCTAGAGGTGTTGGATGGGATTGAGGTCAGGGCTCTGTGTGGGCTGGTCGTGTTCTTCCACACCAAACTGACCCAGTCATATGTTTATGGACTTTGCTTTGTGCTCTGGGACACAGTCAAGCTGGAATAGAAAAGGTTCTTCCCCAAACATAAAGGCTTTTGTTATTGTTAACAGAGAACATGATAATGGATCGTTTGACCAAACAAAGATTCGGCCTGCTCCTGGCCATTTTCTTTACATTGGAGAGTGTCCATTTAGAAGTTACTTTTTGTTTAGCAGTTTACTTCCCTTTGGAAATAATTGCTTTGATCTATTTGTGTTAAAATGATTGGAAATGGCTGGAATGATTTTAAATATAAGCACTCAGATTAAGTACATTCAATGCATTACTTTTTACAACATTACCTACTATTTTGTCAGTTTATTTAAAGAACTCTGACCCGTCTGCTATGACATTTTTGGGTTTTTGCCAAACCCCCTGATCCGACTAATCATCTCATTAATGACCCTTTACTGAGTTGAAGCAGGGAAATATGTAAAATTTCTTGGGCAGGGGTCCACATTGTGGCAGCCTTCTAACCTTAAATAATTCAACTTTCGCAGTCAGTCTCCATTTTACTGAATTCAGCCACCAAGCAGTGAGCAGTTGGCATTCCACCCTAAAAGGTTTGCTAATGGGCACAAGTTGAGCAGATGCAATAGGGCAGGGAAAAGACTAAAATTTGCAGTATCGCGGCCTTCTAAGACTGGACTTAGACACACCTCATCAATATCTGAGCCACTGCATGACATGCAAATTAACCCTATTGAACTAAGTGTCTTGCCGAACAATCCATTATGAGAATTTGGCAATGGTTCCTTAAACTCTTTGAATCTGCCATCGGAGGAGGTGCAGCATGCATGTAGAACCAGTGCTTTATGTGGTATTCGTTGTGAGTATGCAAGCTCATTAAGTGTAAGTGCTTATTATTAATAATACAGAGATGCCATTATATTTGACTGATTTGAAAGAGGTTTATGAGACCGTTTCTTGGCTCAGCACACTGGGGGCGAATCCAAAGTGACACAGCATGTGGAAATCGGAAATCAGCTACACTATATAAAGAAATATAGTGGGACGCCTGACCCATCCACCAACATCTTTAATGGCAATGCATTTAAATGCATGGACTTTAATATGGAGTTTTCAATATGGAGTTCTTTTGCAGCTAGAACATCTTCCATTCTTTTTGGATTTTGGAGAGTTTCTGTTGGAATTTGTTCCTATTGATTCTGTAAAGCCTTTATGAGGTCAGACGCTGATGTTGGATGAGAAGGTCTGGCTCACAATCTCCGTTCCAGTTCATCCTAGAGGTGTTGGATGGGATTGAGGTCAGGGCTCTGTGTGGGCTGGTCGTGTTCTTCCACACCAAACTGACCCAGTCATATGTTTATGGACTTTGCTTTGTGCACTGGGACACAGTCATGCTGGAATAGAAAAGGTTTTCCCCAAATTGTGTCCAGAAAGTTAGATGCATGACGTTGTCCAAAATGTCTTGGTCTGCTGAAGCATTAAGATTCACTGGAACTAAGGGGGCTCGCCCAAACCCTGAAAAACAGGTTTGTCCCAATACTTTTGTCTATATAGTGTATATGACTGAGAAATGACAGATCACCAGGGTGACCTCTTGACCCAAACACAAAAGACCATTCACAAGTAGGATTCCATCATCTGATGTACAAAAATACATTTATTTGAAACAATTTCAAAATGACAGATTTTTGAATTCCATAGAAATACTGAATTAAGGATGGTATTGGACAGTAATCATGAGCCATGCAGCTGTACACTTGGTGGAATGAGAGAAAAGCATCACCATGGTTTTGCCTGTCAACACATTGTGTGGTAAACAACACCGACAAATCACACTCAGCTTCCCCTCGGCCGTCTTCATTTCGCTTACGTTTCCTAACTGTTGCACCGTGCCAAGAAACAAGCTCCGTTCAAGTGGAGCAAATGAAATCAGATAAACAGAAAGACGAGCTCGTAAAGATAACATTCGACTGAAACTGCTTGAAGAACCTGGAGAGATATGAAGAGAAGAACCGTGGTACTTTTTTTTTTTTCCAAAATCAATAACCTTGGAAGGGGGCAAACAGTGCAAACCTTGACTACAATAATGTTGGTGCTTCTTGCATAAGAAGCCAGATACAAGGTACCATCAAACAATGAGGTAAGGGGTTGTGACAGATGCTAGCAGGCTTTCCAGTTGCACATTCATATTCTAGCAGCGAGGCGATCAGGCATGGACTTGGGGCAGACTTTGGAATGCAACAGCGTGCGAAAAGGAGGGCATGGCTGATGGGTGCGAACTCTGAGCT
Organism: Hemigrammopetersius urotaenia; assembly: GCA_037974485.1. Taxonomy (NCBI): domain Eukaryota; kingdom Metazoa; phylum Chordata; class Actinopteri; order Characiformes; family Alestidae; genus Hemigrammopetersius; species Hemigrammopetersius urotaenia. Next base: position 22,254,346 of record JBBPDC010000084.1, on the reverse strand, counting down.
GAGATGGCCAGAGCAAGCAGGAAGAAAGAAGCAGCACACCAGCTCCACTCTCTTTATAATGCTAACAACTTTAATGCTCGAGGCCAAGAGTCAAACAAAGGTCAGAAAGGAGCCAATACAGAATTGTAGAATAAACTTAAAACATTACAGTAAATTGCTGGGACCATGGCAGTCCTTGCCTAGGCTGGATTTGTTTGACTAGGTAAAGTCTTAATTCATGATAGAGTTGGCTGGCGAATTTGAGTACTGTTTCCAAATGCATCAAAGAACCAGATGTTATAGTTTACAGTAGGTCTGTATTGGAGTCTTGACCCTTTCAAGTAGTACATTGCCTGCCTCTGGTCAACTTGTTTTGTTTGTCAATTACCAGGTTACGCTAGTCCACACCACCCTTAGGCCTGCCACTCACTACAAAACCAAACACCTTCATTTTAACCCCTTAAAATGACCTGAATTTTGACCTGTATAGGAAAATTAAGGGAAAAGTGCACAGATTGAGGGGTAAAACTACTGAATTTTCCCCATACGTTTTAAAACTTGTCCCACAAATAACTGAATCTCCTAAATGAACGCCTTCAATTTAAGATCAAGGGGTTTCACACGTATGCCTTATATCTATTTTTAAGGTAAAATTAAGGGCTCGGCTTCACAAAGTAACTTAATTCAAATGAATGCGTTTTGTGTATTTTCAGGGGTAAATTAAGGTACAGTTAAGCACATTTTAAGTACATTGTGTTTCATAGTGATTACTGAAGGAACTCTGCTAGACACTACAGATTCATACTGGATGAAAATGGTCCTTGTCTATTACAGAGGTGGTTCCATGATTTTCAAGCAATTGCAACAGACTATAAACATCGCAAATTGTAATTTTTGGCACATACTGAAAAGCTAAACCTTCTTTACACAGCTGAATGTCTTGGCTGAAATATAGCTAAAACTTTTATCCTTTGCCCCATTGTGACTGTTCTAAGATTTGGCACGGAAAATGACAGAACCAACCCAAATAAAACTAATCCCACTGAAGCACCGATGAACAAGTGTGCTGGGTTTGTAGCGGGTGAAGAACGTGTTGATGCTACAAGCCTCCCCACTGTTCTCCTGCCTGCTGTAGTGTAACTGCCTGCTGACTTCAGCATGGCGAAGCGGCGGGGCGAAAGGTGATTAGCAGGAAAACCCTTCTTTTTGCTTGCTGCACTGTGCACCTGCTGGCATTAGCGCTATCGTGCGTGTAGAGCCAGGGAGCTGCTGAGCTTCTGTCTTGTGTTCTTTCTTACTTACTTCTTTTTTTAAAACAGTCCCTATACTGTAAAAGCCTTGCACCCTTCGGCAGGACAGTTTGAGGTAATTGAGCAGAACAGCTTGTGTAATCTGTTTATGCAGTACTTTTAGGGTTAAGAAAATGAGAGAGAGAAAGAATGTGGCCTGTGTTGTGGTTATGGCTGAAAAGGGAATAATGTAAATAAGCCCAGATCAGCAGGGATGCACACTAGCGTAGAATAAGCTGCACAGGATCAGCAGATTCCCAAATAGTCACCGTGCAACAACTGCTTTCGCCATGGCCATGTCGCATTAGATTTACCATCAGTGCGGATCAACATCCATCAGAGTCGATTCACTGCACTTCTGCTTATCACTGTTTATCAATAAATACTTTGTTCTGGCCATTCCTATGTCTGGCCAGGAGAGACCAGATAAATCTTACAAAGATGAGCCCTGCTCAGTAGTTCAGAGTCAGTTACGATCACTACGATCCTACGTTTCTTAATCTGTCTTAGGTTGGGTGTGTGGTTCTGCGGAATAACTTTTCAACTAGTTTTGAATTCCTTCACATTCACATCATTCACAAAATGTAGTTCTAAGATTCTTATAGACAGCCAATAGTTGTCTGCAATGTCATTATACCTTTCTTGGCACTTTTTTAGGATTGAGATTTGAGTTTAAGGTTGAGATTTGAGTAACTGGAATGCATGCTTGCACCAAACATTTTACTGAAAATTAATTCCAATATATTCAATTTAATTTTTGGAATGTTGATTTTCAAAGTATAAATAAATAATAACCAGCTGTCTGCTAATTTTAGAGCACGATTTCCAACAACGTGCTATTTTTAAACATATCAGTTCAATATTTTAAATGCAGCAAATAAACAGTAATTGTCTATGACACTGTGTTCTCTGGAGAGGAGGTGCACTTATTTTCAATTGATGAAAACCTGTCATCTGGATCATATAACAAGCAGAATATGATGAGTAGTCCTGGGGGCTACATTGAAATTTAAAATCAATTGACAAATCCATGTCCTTTCATAGCCACTAATGTTGGACAGAACTCTAAACCCTATTCAACGTGATTTAATATATAGTTTGTCCAGCCTCAAAAGTTTAATATGATATTATAACTTACATAACTAACAAAAAATAACCTCCTTTACCTGAAGTGAACAAGAAGTCTTCCAGTGACATTTCAGCTAGATCCATTGGAGCCATTTCAATGAACATCAATAGATCCAGATCGTTTTCATCACTTCTCATATTTGTCTGAAGCTGGGCTATTGTTATTTGGGTAAATTCAAAAAGGACTACATGTTCCCAAATGCCTCTGAACAACATGTCTGAAGACCTAGCAACAGTAGTTCTCCAGGTGAAAGGGGGAAGGATTTTAAAGAACCGCTCAAAACCTAAACTTTTAGGAATATTTCAGTGTTTTTCACTCTCTATCTGCCATATTACAGAGCCGATAACCTTAAGGAATCATTTTCCTGTGCAAAAAAAATAGCAGACAACCTAGCAAACTGAAAACGGACTTATAATAGAAGACAATAGGCAGGTGCTTTTCATACAACAGCTACAATTCAGGTGGCTGGAGTGTTTCGTTCAGCCCTCGCCATCTGTGAGAATGGACTCGACATCTCGAATGCCAACATAGTAAAGCGTAAATAATAGGCTAAAATGGACTAAAAAAGAACTATTTACAGCACTTGCTTATCTACAACACATACTGTAAATTGCGTCCTTACAAATAACATGCACAAGTCAAGGACTTGAAAAAAAAAAGAACAGAATTAGGGCTTTTTTGTACTTTTTGTTAAAGTAAATGTTTCAGACTCTCACCACTCTCTTATCCATTCAAAAGGTACTGTGTTAAGGTTCACAGTGCGGCCTGCGCCACCGTATTTACAATAGAAGCAGGTGAAAATGATAGCGTACCGTTCGTTGTATATACAGAGAAATGAACTCGGGCTATTGAGACTATGATACAGTTCAAAGCTCCCTCCTGGGAGACAAGACACAATAAAGATTGATCCTTCTTTAAAAAAAAAAAAAACAACCAAAAAAAACCAACAAACAATATACTTTCATTATTTTTTTTTCATATAAATACTCTAACTTTTATCATATTTGTTTGTACAGTAACTATTACTTTTAATATGTATAAATTAAACTGGGATTTCAAGTGGCCAAATGTTTTGATGGCAAAAGATGTGGTATGACAAAAAGGCATTGTTTTTGTAAGGCGTTCACTTTGTATCTTATATCTTATGACACAGGTATAAAAAAACGAAAAGAAATCAGCTTTATATACAGCGGCTGGCCTAGCTAACGAGATTAAAATGAACACAGACGCCATGGTTGATAGAAGAAGAACTAAAACGTCCATCGCAATGAGTTCTTTCACAGATCCTCCTCTACTTTGAGTCGATGCATTTATAATCCTGATGTACGAAGGTTTCATTTGGAACCAGCTGTCAAATCATTTCATGAACGGATGGCATTTATCCTCATCGTCATCTATAGCACCTTACCGCTCTGCGCGTCATGTGTGATACACCTCATAAATTATGCATTGTGATGTAAACACTGGGAACTTTCATTTATAGAGACGTTTCGGAACCGAGCGGCACAACTGTCGTGTCGTTTGAATGACTTCAATGGTTCTAGAGATAAACTAAATTTTATGTATATTTTTCATTATACGGTTGTTTTTATATTAGTGTCACTGATGTGAGTGGCCACGGGAGGCCGCACTTAGAGTCTCGTTATAGATGCCTTTATTTTGAAGTTCTGTGTTCATGTTCGTGTCTGTGTTTGCCCTGTCAGCTGTCTTGTGTTTAAGTTAAGTGATTAGGGATTGTGATTGGTTTTTGTCAGCGTCTGTTTGTATTTAAGTGCTTTGCATTTATGTTAGAGTTGCTGGTTATCCCTCACAATGTGTCTCACCCTCCCGGCTCCTTGTGTCTCCTCATAGCTTTGTTTCTGTTAGCCCCTTGTGGCTTTTTATTTTAGTTAGTGTAGAGTCTGTGTCCTTTATTAAATAAATACCATCTAATGGAATCTGCTCTGTGCCTCGCCTCACTCCCTGAGCACAGCCCGCGTGACAGAGCCTAATATTTTAACATATTAATATACATTATTATCACACATATTAATATGCAAAAAGTTGTACGTTTCAGCCGTGCCGAGATTGTACAAGAAACCCTACAAACTGTGTTGCCTAGTGTAATTGTCCATTACACTGTGATCTCTGGAGAGAATGTGCACTTATTTTCAATTGGAAAATCTTTCAAACTTGTAATCTGACGCTAGTTCTGGGTGCTAAACAAAAAATGTGAACCAGCTGACATACCCATGTTCTTTCATAGGTACTGAAAGGTAAAGCTTGTCCAGCCTCAAAATAGTTTAATATTATCGTGAGCAAACATCCCTTTATCCAACTGCAAACACTGCAAACTGCTGGTGGTCTCTGAACCGAGGCAAATCGTTACAATTATTCATATGGGTGCCCATTCATTTGCATATTGCCTTTGACTCCATGCTCGCAGTGGCTCAGATTTTAATTGATATGCAAATAAGCTGACCCGGCGAACGGATAAGAGAAAGAAAACGAGGGGAAAAAAAAGAAAACAAAGGCAAAGTTAAAAGAGAAGTGGAAGTGGTCACTGGATGAAAAGCGATTGCAGGCAGCTCAGGGCTGCAGGTGCTCCAGACCAAACAGCTACTTCTGGATTTAAGATGATGTCCCCTTTTCATAATCTCCTGTCAGACTGAGATTATGAAAGGTTTTCTGCATAATGCTGTGACTGATGTTCAAACAAAAAAAGTACCGCTTCGCATCGCCACGGAAACGAGAAGAAAAGCTACGACGTTACTGTTATTGAAGCTCAAACATTCCGAAATGCCGTCGACAGAACGGAAGTCATCCGGAGCGGACACTTTGCCATCAACACATTCTGAAGTTGGTGGAGAAGTTTTTTTGAAGGCCCAGTGTTTCATTTTTTTTCTGTTTGCCACTCAATTGGAGTCTGTGCCTCATTTTCTCTCGCCGCTGAGACCGTTTTTCATCATAATTAAAAATGTCTCATTAAGTGTGTTTAGATCCTCCGCGCAGATCTTATCAAACAAGACACCCATGCAAATCTGTATAAACGAGGTCCTTAGAAAACTATTAACAATGACTGTTTCTGAAATTACAAAAAGAAAGAAAAAGGAAAAAGAACAAAAACCAAAAACATACAGAACTTTTCAAAATGGCAATGCTTCTGTACACTTTGTTTACATTGCACTTCCAGGTTTGCCTCCTCCTAAGTCGTCTTGGGCGCTCCTGCCGCTCAGACGCTCGTACAGTTGGGGATCTCTCTTGTGCTTTCACAGGTGTTGATCATTCCGCCTGGTTAAGAAAACACAAGAGCAGGGCTGTGTGAGTCAAGGAGCAACTGTGAGTTAAGGAGTACATTCTTCTACATGGTTCTAAGAAAAAGCTTGAATTGGACATTCTTTAAACTTATATCTCATATGAATGGTCCTTTAAACAATCATCATCCAGAAATGGTTTTCCTCACTGAACCATTTCTGGCACCTTTATTTATAAGGGTATATAATACATATTGTGCATTATATTATCATCATTATATTTTCATCTAGCAAAGGTCTCTTATTCCAAAAGTGTAGGTAATATAATGTTGGTATTTAGTCCAGGATTAGAGACTAAGAGACTCTCCATTTGTTTCCATCCATTGTCTTAAATCTCTGACACAGCAGCACTGATTTGATTTGTGTTTTCCATTTAGACTAGTGGTTTCATCAAAAGCCTCAACATGCTTAAAGGAGAAAGTCAAGCACACTTAAACACTGAAACTTTACACTGAATATAGATTGTTCAAAATAGATATATCTGATATGCAGATATCCCGCCTTCTTAAACGTGGTATGTTGACATTAAGGAAGCTTCTTTTCTGATGAGAATGCAGCCATAAAGGGACCACTCAACCTTGAACACATGACACTATAAAGGCCCAAACCTCATTTATGGCTCTGGACGCTACCTCTGCAAAATTGGAGCTTGTGTATCATGTCATATATTAAACAAAGAACATTATAAACTGAGAATCTAAGCACTAGGCCTGGCACTAGATAACATAAAGAACATGACAAATATTAGAGATATTTTCTGGTAGCAATTTACAGTTGAAAAAGATGGTGGTCAAGTTGATCAAGATTGATCAAGATTTAACAAACAAAATCTACGTTGAAAGAAATCTAGTATCATTGTTTCTCTCCTTTAAAGGTTGAGTGTTTAAGGCCATGTCCACACGTACACGGGTATTTCTGAAAACGATTTTCCGTTTTTGTTATTTAAAAATATCTCCGTCCTCAAGCAATCGCAAAAAAGAGCATGCCAAGGCAGCAGGTGGCGATATAACCTTAAACCGTATAGCATTGGTGACCAATCAGAAGCCTTGGAG
>JBBPDC010000084.1:22231856-22242739 GCA_037974485.1 Hemigrammopetersius urotaenia | reverse complement strand
CGTCTCTGAGCGTCTCTGAGCGTCTCTGAGCGCACGCTTTCTGAGCTGTATGTTTGCCTCGTTCCTGAGCCTTGTCTCTGTTCTGGTCCGCGTGCCTTTTTGTTTTCTTTGGTTTAATAAACTCACTGCAGAATGAACCCTTGGTCTCCAGCCTGCGTGTCCCAAGTTGGCTCGGGGTCTGGGCTTCGCAGCCCGACCCCTGACACTTGATGCTCACTTGGGTTGCAGGTTCCTGGGCAATGGGCAATGGGTGCGAGGTAGGGACCTACCATGGGTGGGGCACCAGACAACCGCATGGCACACACACTATTGCAATAGAAAACTTTGACAACAGAAAACATTTATCCTAATACAGTATTGTGTTGTTTAATGCACATTTGTTCACGGCCTCAGAAGATCTTTTCTCACAACAGTAACACTAGTTACTTCAACAGAATTGAAGGTCTTTCAGATATAGAGAATCCAGAGGTATGCTCAACACAGCAGATCAGTATTGAGCATTCACAAAGTAATGCCTGAGGTCTGGGTTTACAAGAAGACATGTAACCACATCTGAAAACTTGGTACCGGTAATCCATACTGGAGAGTTTATTCCCAATGCTTTGTTTGCAATGACTTAAAACTGCATTCTCGTTTGGACAGGAGGCCAAAATGCGAAGAAAAAGCTGTACAATGTGGATGTGGGGATAATAGCAAGTCAGAAAATGCTGGAAACCAGATTAGAAACTAGCAACATAAAAAAAATCCAAGGCTTAGAAGTTTGGCTGCAAAGCCAAAAGATCCTGAGGCATCTTCCTTGGTGGTACCTTGCCAACAAAACAAAGGCATCGGAGCCCATGTGCTGAAGAAGCATGAGTTACCTCTTGAATTTATAGATGAGGAAGACTGCTAAACCCAAAAACACCACAGAGAGGAGCATCAGCATGGCAGAACTGCTGTGTCTGGGGATGGAGTCGACCAATGGAGCTGAGAGAGAGAGAAAGGGAAAGAACAAGTCTGATTATGATAATACATTCATACACGAACTTCTTAAAGACCTAATTTGGCAAAGAATTGACCTAAACTTACTCCAAATGTAGTTCATCAACCAAATCATGTCTGATGCCTAAAGTTTGCTTCTTTCATTTTGCACTAGCGGTGTTAGGCTAATGCAGCTAAAACGTAATGGAAGTTAGGTGGCACAAATTAGTGTCCTGCTATAAAGGGGGTCCTCGGGTTATGATGTTTCGCTCACTCCCATAACAACTTGTACAAAACTGAGATGTGAGTGTTTTGTCGTTATTGACGTATTTACAGACTATGTGGGCGTTTAGTTTGGTTACGTGAGGTGGAAGAATACACAGTAACGTGGCGTCTAAGTACGAGAGTTGCCATCCCCTAGTACAGTACAGTGTACAAGTACAGTATATTTATGTTCTTTTTCTGTGGCTTGATTCTGTTTTTATGTTCTAGATTACGATTTTACAATTGTGTTAGGATAGGCAAATGGCTTAGGCTAGGATGTATTTCGAATCTGTTTTAGATCACTGTCGAAGGAACGAAACTGTGTCATAACCTGAGGAACTGTGTACAATGTCAGATGCCAAATGTGGGATTGATTTGGCAAGCAGTTTGAGGATGCTACTAGGTGGCATATAAACTTCTATCTCTTGTTAGCCACATTAGCCTCCAGACATTGGACATGTCTTCACTAATCACAGATCAAGTACATTTAAAAGAAAAGGGGAAATTGTGTAAATATGTTTATTTTATGCCTCTAAGCCACATTTGAAAGATTAGCAGTTGATTAGCAGTTGATCCAACACCACTCCTAAAAATAAAAATGATAAAATGTTTTTTGTGGATTGATACAAGAGAAGAACCACCTTTGTTTTCCTAAAGATCACTTCCATGGAGGGTTCTTGTGCAAGAAAGAGCCATTTGGTAAATTACATAGAAAATACAACAACTTTTTTTGTCAAAGAACAAGCAGGTTAGTGTTTATAAAATTATGGTTAATTGCTATATTTCTCATCTTGACATGTTTGTTTTATTGTACATTATTTTTAAAAAGATGCACTTTACCATCACTATGGAGAGATGTGAACTGTTTTCACCCCTAATTGCTCCCTAGCAGCTCAAGACTGGGTTACAACATATCACTCACAGAGAGCATTGAGAGTCTACAGAGCTACATAATATTTAGGATCCACAATAAAATACATCCAAGCCAAGAACCATTCAGGATTTTTTTGCTGTGATGCATTCAGAGAAAGTGTTTAAAAAAAAACAACCCACAAAACTAACTATAGATTGGCACAGAATGAGGAACTGCAGTTGAGAAAAGACATGGCTGTCTCAACCAATCCCAAAGGAATAGCTGCTGTGCTCAGATGCTCCTGAATCTGCCATCAAGGCACTGCTGCATTTTTCTCCAGTTGGTCGGCTCTTTGAGAAGCAGCCCATGATGCTGCTGACCTTTTCTCAAGCAGCTTGGAGGCTTTTCAAACCTTTCAAGGCTGGAAAATGGACAGAAGTCCAGCAGTTCGGGCCACTCAGACAGTCGGCGCAACCCAGCAGATTCATGCAGAACCACATGCTGCTGTATAGTGTGAAGAGGTCATGCAATTACTGGTGGCTGTTGTGGTTGCAAGGCATTGTGGAGCTATACTGAAAGGCATTTAAATAGGGGCCTATTAAGATGCAGCAAATGCCACTTGTTCACTTAATTGCTTTGTACTAGATTTGAATAAAGGGTGTAAGCCTTCCTCAACACAGGAAAAAAGATGTTACAAATATCATTATTATTATTACTCTTAGTATTATTATTGTCATTGTGGCAGCTGGTCACCTAGTGGTTAGGGAGTTGCCCATTCAATCAGAAGGTCATGGGTTTGAATCCCAGGGCTGCTAGTTGCACCCTTGAGCAAGGTACTGTCCCCACACACTGCTCCCCAGGTGCCCCCCATTAGTGGAAGCCCACTGCTTCACTTGGTTAATAGGTTAAATACAGAGAAAGAATTTCACACTGCCTGCTGTGGTGTGTTCACACATTACCATGAGGGACCATTATAATTTATTATAATTTATTATTATTATTATTATTATTATTATTATTATTATTATTATTATTATTATTATTATTATTATTTACTGAAAACACATTTGAACAATGAGATGTTCTTTGTAATGATTGAATTCTAACCTGTCGATCCATACCACCTTTGTTATTGTATTAAAAGGAGGATTGTTTTATAATCATTTGAATGGGCTGAAAAGTTCTGTTAAGTGAATGGTCTCACTGCAGAATACATTTGAATAATCCTTTAGTGCATTGATTAACCAGGTAATTAAATGTGTAATTACATAATTATGTTTGAGTATTACAACAAAGAACACAATAGATCATGTTTGAGGCTTAATCATGATCATCCTTTTTAACATATCAATACAATACATTAAATCCAAAATCCATTGAGGAGAACTTTCATTTTTTGCAGAAAATTGAAGGTCTGTCAAGTCCTGATTGCAGAGCTGTAATTATACAATTATGTTATAAAATCACTTTCGAAATCAATGGCAGCGTTCAGATACAAAAGACGCAAGCAATTCTCCGAGCTGACAAGCCTCTCTGGTCTCAAGGACCAAATAATCAACATAATTACACCCAGTAGAAACTCCATTAAGCGCAGGAAAAGTGATCCGGCAGATGGTGAACAACAAACAAGCAAATGTCCTCTCAAAAGCTGAGCTGCAACACCAGCAAATGATTCTGAGTATGACACCACCACATGGGTCTTCAAGGATGTAGTTACGGTTATCATTATGTTTTACTCACCCATAAGAGGTGAAATTCAGATTAAATGAACTAAAGTAATAGGCAGGTATATTGCGCTGCAAATGTTTGATCTGCAATTATATGTAAAGCTCTGCATCAAAAAAGACTGAAAGGATTTTAGAAATGCATCTTACCTAAAGTTAACTGCGTGATGTAAACGATGACTCTGGATCCAGGCTTCAGCTCAAATTCCACCAAATTCTGGTTCAGTGCACTGACGAGAATTTCTGAAATCTACAGAAGTAGACACTGGGTAAATTTTATTGAAAGCGTAAGTGTGCAAAAACACACATTTGCACATTTGTCCTCATATATACAACAATGTTCAAGAGTTTGGACCTTCTATTAAAAGATGGCCTCAGTTCATCCGTATCAGCAACATTCCTAATACCATCAGTTTGAGCATAGAAGTTCCTCAGGGTTGTGTACTCAGTCCACTACTGTTCACTCTAACCACATCATCAAGTTCACTGATAACACGATTGTGGTGGAGCTCAGCAGCCACAATCACAAATAGGTGTACAGAGATAAGGTGCATCAGCTGGATATGTAGTGCAGCGAGAACAATCTGTCTCTGTGTGTGGATAAGACTAAAGAAATGATTATCGACTTCAGGAAAACTTGCTCTGGGCACATGCCACTCAGCATCGGTTCCACAGTAGAGACAATAAAGAACACCAGGTGTCTGGGAGTGCACATTTCAAATAGCCTCACCTGGACCACCGACACCACCTCCCTTACTGAAAAGGCAAAAAGTCTTAACTTGTTAAGACATCTGAACAGGCAACCTCCCTCCCACTGTCCTCACAATGTTTTACAGAGGCACCATAGAGCATCCTGAGCAGCTGCATCTCTGTTTGGTATAGCAATGCCAGTGCTGCACATGTCCTAACTATGGTTCAATAATGTCCAACACAAAATTTGACTGAAAAAGAATATAATGTGGATATTGCTTTATTATTCAGCAATATTCAGTATTACCTTTCCTTCAGCACTTAAGGTTTACATGGGCATTCAGGCGTATGCCCTTAATTCCCAAAAATACAAGCAAAGTTACTTGAGGAGAACCATAGACATCACTTTCTCTCAAGTACAGTTTAGTGCTACAATGGATATAAATACATCTGAAACTGGTCTGACCCAGTATCCTGGAATCATTTTTACGACCCATTTAAACAGCATGAATAACTCTGGCCACACACAGTGAATATATTATAAAGATCAAAATCATTATGTAACAAAAGCTCCCATTTTCACTGACATACACTTTAGTTACATAAATATGAGCCAATTCTGTTTTAAGTATAGGCTATCGCTCCTAGCTGCTACTCAAACGCTGTCATAAAAGTCGCCATGACAGATTAGACCCCTCTAAAATATAGCAGTATTGTAAAACTGCTGGTCATGACAGATACTACAGTGTTTATGTCATAAAAGTTCATGCCATATTTCAATTTAATGTCATGCTGTAGTGTAGTATCTGTAATGATAATTACTGGTAATTGCTTTATGACACTGTTATCTGTCATGACAATTACATAAGATATAAGACATTTTATATTGAAGAGGGCAAGTGTGACATCACTTTGTAACACTGAGTGATGTCACACTTGCCCTCTTTAATATATCTGAATGTTCTTCCTTCACACAGTGTCGCTTGATGTCATCATTCACTCTGTCCTAGGCCTGCCCCTCTATCGGTGGATCCATCTGTTGTTTGTCTTCCTGCTCTCCTTCCCCAGTTGTTTTCCTATATATATATGAGAAGCCTTTTTTAAAATTAAAAACAAAAATGGCAACACTTTTCTACAGTTTTCTACGAGACAATTTTCTCAGTATTGTACCTGCTTTTTTTAAACTCAGTTTCTGAGTTCAGCCTGTTTCTGTGGCCGTCTAGTGAGAAAAAGCGCCTCGCTCAGATCCCTGGAACAGGGGCAGATCACCCCTCTCTGAACTGGCGAATGGGTCTCGTATCGGGGGGACCGTGAAGTCGAGGGGGCGGGGCACGCAGTTACAGAAGCGCTGACATGAGACCTGCTCTGACTGAATTTTGATTGGTGCAGAAGCAAGGCTCCGCGGGCCCGGCAGGAACCATATTTTTAAACGTCTTTGTTATTTTTCTTTTTAAGGCTTTCCTTTCCTGAATGATGGTACTTAGAGATCCAGTATGAAGTCGCACAAATATGCAATAATTAAATTAAATTAAATTACAGGTCTGGTCACCCACAGGGATTATTTGACACCAAAATTAAAATTTCTAGTATTTAACATTCTAGTATCACGGTGTGTCTGCTTTTTCACCTCTAACTGGTCGAAATGAGGAAGGCACGCTGGCAGAGCCACTCTGGACAAGTTTCAGAGTTCAGCCTGTACTTGTTTTTGTGGATGTCAAGTGATAAAACGCAGTCTCACTCAGATATGTGGAATGGAAAGGCGAGATTGTTTTAAGTGCATCTCACTCAGCTGGGAATTTTTCTCACAGCAAGACAGACAGAACTCCGATCTCGACTGTAACACGGGGTCTCCAAAAGTTTATCCTGGACCACAGGGGCAGATCACCCCTCTCTGGACTGGTGAAGTCGAGGGGACGGGGCACGCAGTGACAGAAGCGCTGAGATCAGACCAGCTCTGACTGAATTTTTATTGGTGCAGAAGCAAGCCTCCGCAGACCAGCAGGAACCATATTTTAAAAAGTAAGATTAAAAAAAAAAAAAAAAAAAGTGTGTTCCTTGGCTTATGTATATTGGTTTGCTTTGTGCTTTGGCCCTTGAGCCTTATTTGTGTTTGAATGACTCCGCACTTGTTTATATTTTGCTTATATTCCCATTAACTGGTGTGATAGTGTTTTCCTGTTTCATCGGTTCATAAAAATAAAGTTTGCATTCGAGTCCACCCTCCACCCTCATTACCAACAGACATTGTTACAGCTCAGATTTAGTAAAATGCCAACACTGGTTGCTAGAAATGTAAAATATGACTTTAAGACTGACATGCTCCAGGTCCTCCTCGTTCCTTTTCCTGGTGTCTGACTGGTTCTTGCTGGGAAGTAGAAAGAGCTCTGCGGCCGTGGGAATTCCTGGAAACACCGCCACCAGTAGTTGCTCAGGGGGAATATCAGCAATCTAGATGGAGATGAAGGGAGACACCAATGATCAATCTGAGAGCATTTACACAGACTCATTTAGCCAATAGGTATTTTACATTAAATGCTCTTTAATAGAAGTTGTACTAGTCCACAAGTGTCCAGCTGTAGTCCTTGAAGGATTTAATACAGCTCAATTTGATGATTTTCATCAGTTAGCCTAGGCTTGAGCCCCTTTATGTGCAGAAATGGACTCCAGTGCACCTTATTGTTGCACTAGAGACTGTTGCAGATTTTCATTTTCACCTTTTTTGGTGTTCATTATTACACTCTAATTAGGCCTTATCAAGCCATCAGCAGATCTCTCTTGTTACCTAACTGCTCTTCACTGCTTTATTAAGCAGTAATTAGAGTGAATTAGTTCGCATTATTGTTTTTTTTCCTAATAAAAAACTTTAAACACCACAAGATGTTCTGCATAAATTAGCATTAAATTCATTACAAAAGCATTCCTCTTAAGGTTAGCCCAGTTTGAGATAGTTGATATTTAATTCTCAGACATGCACATAATACAGAATTACTGAACTAATACAGAAGTGGTACATGAATGTGTGTCACATATTATAACATAATCATATGGAACACATATTGTATAACATATGTGTCACATATCATTAGAGAATACAAAAGCAACTTTCCACGAGAAAAAAATGTTAATTTAAAGAAATTTCATTTTGAAACCTTTATTGTTGTCTGTTCGTCAGTCAACTCTGACACAGGAGATGGTTGTTCTGGCTGACCCATACCATACACTGTAGTTAGCAAAAGATTTTTTTGGAGCAATGCCATCTCATACCCATTCCTGTAATGGATGGTTCCTCAGAGATCCTAGTTTGTAAATGACGTGATTCTCAGAAACCTTCTGAAAGTATAAAGAACCTCCACATATTGTAATGTTTCACCAAGAAGCATGCAGGAACCTGTGAGGATGTATGAGCCCATGCCTTATGTACTGTTTCGATTGTGCTGACCAGTGGGCATCTCCAGTGGACCGGTGGACAGTAATGTGCTCAAGCTCAAGCGCATTACCTAACACGATAAAAGCGACACTTCAAGCTCCTGTTTCAAGGGCCAAGTGCTGTTGGCGCAGCGAGTAATTTAGAGTGAGAAGGATGGGCCGGGGGCCGAGGCAGCAGCCCTCACAGAAATCAATACCTTTAGATTGTCCAAGTTTGTCCTTGCTCTAGCAGCATGAGTGAGAAAAAGCCTCTGGCTTTACTTAAAGGCTAAGAATGTCCATTTGAAGAACTTGATGTGTTTTTTTTTAAGTTTCCTAGTTAATCCGTAGCCATCTATCTGAATATGCCTCAAACTCATCAGCAATAAGTCACCATTAGTCTTTAAAAGTCTTTCAAGTGCTCTGTAGGATCAGTTAATGGTGTCTGCTTATGTAAATGATTACTGCATTAAAATAAACCAGATGTATCCCTGAGAACCCTTAGTTCAGCACAGCTTTGTGAGTTTTTTTTATCTTTGCTCAGACACACCAGATTCACCTCAGCAGTGAGTGACCAGCTTAAGTGTGTTTAAGTACACTTTATGGACAAAAGTATTGAGACACCTGACCATTACACTGACGTGGACTTTAATGACATTCAAATACATAGACATTAATATGAAGTTGCAGCTATTGCAGCTAAAACAGCTTCCACACTTCTTGGAGGACTTTCCATGAGATATTGGAGTTTCTGTGGGAATTTGTGTCCTTTCATTCTGTTGATGAGGTCAGGCACTGATGTTGGACACACAATCTCAGTTCCAGTTCGTCCCAAAAGTGTTGGATGGGGTTGAGGTCAGGGCTCTGTGTGGGCCAGTCAAGTCCACATTGAACTCATCCAGCTGTGTCTTTATGGAGCTCGCTTTATGTACTAGGGAACAGTCATAATGGAATAGGAAAGGTACTTCTCCAAACTGTTTCCACAAAGTTGAATGCTGAAGCATTAAGATTACAGTTGTGTCCCAACAATTTTGTTCACATAGTGTATGTCTGTAGAGCACTGCACTGGACTCTGACCTACAGCTATGTTACAAGTTTATCCTCAAGGCTGTCAGGGTCTTTTGCCTAGATTGCAAGGTGACAAGCATAAGTTTTTAGTTGTTAGCAGATAATGGCAGCAAAGTCATAACAAAAAGAAAGAGTCACTGCAGCTCCTCCAAAGCTCCCTCCAGCTTTATAGGTAGTACACCCACCCCTTCCCCCCTCCTGTGAAAGAGCATTAGCCTGCCGTTCCACCGTGAATGCTATGAGAATTTCTCCACATGAGGTGGAACGTGGCGAGGTAATTATGTCGGATGTGGAAGCGGCTTGAGAAGCAGTCCCTCGAGCTTTGGAAGGACACAATCACCTCCGTAACACACCGCACTCTTCCATTAGCAGTGGGGGAGAGAGAGAGAGTGAAAGGGAAATAAAGAGAGCGTGAGAACAATGAACGAGAAAAAGGACTGCGCGAGGCTCTGCCAGCGCTGTAAGTGATAGGAATTTAGCTCCGGTAAGTGCAGTCGCCTGAAAAGCACGCCTGTGCTGGGTGTGCCTATGGGGCAATAGCTCTGATTCCACCCAAATAAGTCTCTGATTCCAACCTCTATTCCCTCGCCAGGGGACAGAACACTAAAAGTCATGTATCTCTAACTTCTTAAAGTCCAAAAGCCGTCATCAGTGACCAAATGCTAGTATATACCACTCTAGTGAAAGCTGGATGATATTTCTCATAATCTTGCTGTCTACAATCTTATGTGTAAAAACGTTTGACCTTTGTTTCCAAAGTTCAAGCGTTTCTGAAGTTCAGGCATGTTAAGCAAACCCCTCCACATCCATAGAAACTGCTGCAGAACTCAAATCAGTGCTGTGGAAATCCACATTGTTGGTAAACCTTCATATCTTGTAGGAAAGTTTGCAGTTTTTCGCTCACATGTACACTATATGGAAAAGTATTGGGACACAACTGTTTATCAGGGAGTAAGCTAGGCCTTTTATATGCAAGCCAAGTCTTCACGTCCAACACCAGTGTCTGATCTCATAAATGCTCTGCAAAATGTATGGACACAAATTCCCACAGAAACTCTTGTGGAAAGCCTTCCAAGAAGAGAGGAAAACATCCCAGGAGGCTTCACATAAAGCCGCTTAAAAGAATGCTAATGCACGGCAAGGGGACATAAAAGTAGCAACATTTACATTTTAATAAAGTAGTAATAAAGTAATAAAGTTACTTTATTACTACTAAAGAGGGTACCTGGATTCGTGTACTTCAAATGAACAGAAACAAGTCTGTGAATGTGAAGTAAAAGGTGATGTACATTATATGAAGCATATGTTTTTGGGGAATATTTTAAAGTCAAAAGTGATTGAAAGTGAAATAAGCGGAGAGTTAAGAATCTGTGGTAATTTCTTATCATCACGGTTCAGTGGAGCTTGATGAGCTCCTATCTGATCACCAGGGATTCCAGAAAATCTAATAAAACTGGATGACTTTGTTGGGTAAAACTTCATAATGACAGTTCTGGTCATTTACACAGACTGTTTTACACAGACTATTCACTTACACATACCATAGTAATATGCCTATCAAAACTTACAGCCATGGAAAAAAATAAGAGACCGCATGATATTTTTCCTGGTTATTGCTTTTGTAATTTGTGAGAGTGTGTCTGTGTAAAATGTCCATGTCAGTCTTGTTTTATACACTACTGACAAAAATGTTTGGAGAAAATTTAAAAATACATTTAAATACATATACGCGGACATGTTAAACTACTCAACTCTCTTACATTATTTTACAATTCCAACGATTAAAATAGTGTTAAGAGCAGAGTGTGAGCATGTGTGACTGTGTTTCATCCCATCAGAAACTGAATCAGGAGTGAAGCTGCTGGAATACAGCATATAAAAAAGCTGCTCTACACACACTACTGCACTCACAACACACA
>JBBPDC010000084.1:22200027-22210426 GCA_037974485.1 Hemigrammopetersius urotaenia | reverse complement strand
GTTTCCAGTTAAGTGTACCATATGCATCAGACGTTTAGCCAACGTTCTGTGGGCGTGACGTCTGAGGCTGAGACTATTTAACTGTTGACAAGGGCCTTCACACCCGCACAACTCACTTACAGAAATGGTCCAACTGAACGAATCTATAGCACTTCATACATGGCATTGATCCAAAGCACCTTTTTAAAGTTTATTTTAAAAAGTATTATACTAGGACTGACAAAGCAGGATAGTCTAAAACTTGCATCAGAGTGTAAGTGATTTTTTTTCCAATAATATCCAGCTGTCGACTTCATGTGCATTCATTAATATATATCCTCGGAAAATCACAGTAAACCGCCAGCCTCCTCCTGCACTGACAGCTCTTCAACTAGCTAGGTGCATTAAACAGTTTTTTCTTGCCATATCTTCATTTGACCTTTCAGAAGTCACTGCTTTGAAATCCTTTTGCCTATGAAAGAGATGAATGGATGGTAAACAAATCAGCAAAATGAATGAATAACAAAAGAAATAATGTGATTCCTCCCACATCCTTAGATTTACGGCGATGTCCAAGTGCCTAAACATTACAACAACAACAGGCTGTGGCAGCTGGTGACCTGGTGGTTAGAGAGTTGCCCCTGCAATCCATGGGCTGCGAGTTTGAATCCCAGGACTGCCAGTGGCAACACTGAGGTGCCCTTGAGCAAAGTACCGTCCCTACCCACTGCTCCCTGGGTGCTGTGTTCCTGGCTGCCCACTGCTTCACTTAGTGAAGGGGTTAAATACAGAGAACGAATTTCACACTGTGTGTTGTGGTGTGTTCATAAATTACAAATGGACACTTTACACTAATCAAACGTGTTCTTAAAAATAAAGACACCACAAAGCACTTCTTCAATGCCATGGGACAACATTTTAACCCCTAAAAGAGCATTCAATGGATGTTTCTTCCAAGAATCATTTTTGTAAATGAGATGTTTAAGTACCTTTTTAAAGTTTAAAGAACTTCCACGTACTAAAGATTTTGCTTAAAACTATTAGACCAAATTAGGGACCATTTAGAAACCATTATTCTTATGAGTGTACAATTTGCATTTGAGCTGGGAACAGAACTCTTCCCTTATCAAAAGAGACTGCCTACTGAGGAAGGATTTGGGTGTAGGATTCACCGTCAAAAGAAACTGCGAGGTTCCTTCAGCATTGTGGACGCAAGTTACATCGAGTTAGGCGCAACATGTCCTATAAATTAGTTCTTTCAGTATTAACACAACTCCAATGTCTTTGTTGTATTAAAAAAAACATACGCATGTATTAGAGAGAAAATGAAACCCTGTTTTACCCCCAATCCCCCCACCAGCAATTCGCATTCAGAGCAAATCTGGGCCAAAAGCATGTTTACCGCTCCTGCGAAGTAATAGATACAAGCTATCTGAGGCTGGCAACTGACATTACGTGGTGTCCATCAGGATAATTATGGCTATTAATGTTTCACCGGGTTGCCTTTTATCCACTTCAAAGTCAATTAAAAGTTCTGTCCAGTTTAATTGGAAATACCAGAATTGGTTTTGCTTTCCCACCACATGTTTATATCATAAAACGCGAAGCACGTATTGATGAGTCACATTAATCTGGCCAAGCGGGGGGGAAAAATGAAATAAAAGGGAAAAGAGAAATGTACTGCTGCAGAAGCTAATGGATTCAAATTAAACTGCTGCAGCTTGACCTTGTACAGGAAGAATTAACATAAAAAATGTATCAATGCTTTACTCTATGCTGTTATTTGAAGATAAAAAAAAGCAAAAACAACAACAAAACAAAAAACACCACAACCGTGATACATTTGCATACAAATTAAATCTGTTTAGTGGCCCGTCTTCGCAAGTTGTCATGGATGTTGCCAGCGCTCATCACGCACAGAAATCACACCAGAAACTCCTTATTCTGTCCGGCGAAGAGACTGACACAGGAACGACCATGCAAACGGATCAGAATTTGTTGTGCTTTTCTAATTTACGGAGAAATTAAGTTGTGCATAGGCTTTCATGCCTTGCAATGAGTTTCTGAGTTCACTTTAAATTACGTTTTCCATATTTGCTATGGAAAACGTAATTTAAAGTTTTAACAAACCTTGAACAAGGCTGATGTTTGATGTAGAAGCCATTAGTATACAAAAATGATGTTGTTATTGCATGTCAGGGTAATAGCAATGCAATGTTAGTCTCATTCTCTTGTTCTTTGCATTCATAATGATAGTAATTGTGATGCCAATCTTTCTGTAAGTAAAGAAATTAGTACATATGTAAATTACTGAGCAAAAGTGAATCAGTACTAAAACTTTTACAAGCACTAGGCCTATTATCATACCTCCAGACCTATTCAGGTTTAAAATGGGGTAATAATGGGCAGCTTGTGGCCTGGTGGTTAGGGAGCTGACCCTGCAATTGGAAGATTGTGGGTTTGATTCTAAGGACTGGAAAAGGCTCCACTAAGCTACCCTCACACTGCTTCCCGGGCGCTTGCTGGCTGCCCACTGCTTCACTTGGTGAATGGATTAAATGCAGAGGACTATATATACATGCAAGCAGACTGCTGCAGCTAGATAAATATTAAGAAAGCTGGTGATTTTGGTGTTACTTTCATAATGTAGGTAATCGCTCATGCTCCTTTACAGCAGTTCATGCAGCTAAGCATGTGCAATAACATATATGCTGATGTGACTATCAAGAGACAGCTTGTGAATACGTGATATATATGTAAGTTATACGTAAGTTATATATGTTCATTCATGTGATCAGTCTTTTTCATCTGTGGCTCTGAAGCTCTGACTACCTAAGAGCCCCACAGTCTATTGATGTTTTTAAACAAAACTTAAAACTCATCTTTTTAGAAAGCCATTTCGTTAAAGAGTTTTATAGATTTTCCTGTGTTTTTTTGTTGTGTTTTTTCTTTTAATATGTAGCGCATTGAGATGGCTAAAATAAAAAGTGAGATACAACTATAATTTATTAGTGTTTTTTTTATATTTTTATTTATTATGTATACTGTACTTCTCTAATCCATATGTAACAGTGACCATGCAGCCAACAATTACATTTCTGTTGCATGGTATTAATATAAACTTAATATAAACATCAACAAATTTCTTAATGAAGGTTAAAAGGGTTTATGAGAAGGCTTTCGGAGAACCTTAATTCCAAGAACCTTTAAATTATGCTTTCTTTAAACATTACAATGTTTTGCATTCAAAGCCACTTTAGAGAAAAGTGTATTTCTATTGCATCACTTCAAAGAATCATTTTTTTATCATCTTTATTTTTAAGAGTGAGGTGCTAATGAATGCATCTACCATGAAGTCACTGGCTCTATGGGCAAAGTGCCATGCAAGATTAGACAGATTAGACCTAATAACCCCTATCATGGTGTATGAATAAAACTCAGCATTGGGCTGGGTAAATTTAAACAGTGGCCCATTGGCAGTAAACTCAGTTCACTCTACATCTCTCTCTCTGTCAGAGCTGTCCTTTCTCTGTGCGTATGTCCTCAGGCTAATAACAGTGCTGAGCATTGGGGAGTAACCATCCAGTTTTATGGAATATGCTTTTAAAACGGTATAGTTTTCACTCACCACTCAAAGTCATGAGCTCTACATATACAGGGCTCAGCTTTCAGCATCCTGGATGATTCCCTTCCCAGCATGCAGTACACCCCCGGCTGACGTTTCATGTAGATCTGTTTTTGGCCCATCACACACGGTTCACCCTAAAGAAAAGACAAGTGTCAAAAGTATGGCAAAATGATTAATACTAGGCAATTACAAGGGATTACTGAGGTTCTGCTGGGAGTGTCAAAGAGACCAGCTGATGCATCAATCACAAAGGTTATCATAGAGGATATCATAGAGGTAGTGCTTTGATCAGCACATTTATCTGTTAAATTAGAGCTTCTCCACAGGAATCAACAAAGATTAATAGTCTATGCATCGGTTGAGTTTTACGAAAGAACATGAGCTATAAAAAATCTGGCAGATTGGTCTGTTCTAACACTTCTCTATGCCATTCATATATGACTAATCTTAAAAATAGTGGTTTGGAGTATTTTCATTCACTTTAGAGAGGTTATTTATGAACAAATAAATTACTGAAAATGTATTTAAGGTACCAAAGGGGGTTGTAAAGAACCATTTTTTGGCATTTCTATTTTGATGAGTGTATATTCTGAGACAGAGATTGTACCTTTTAGGTTACAAATGCTGATGTGGCATCCTGGATTGCATTGACTCAATATACCCCATAAGTTGCCCCATATCCACCAAAATATTTGCATTTCTAGCCTACTTCCAACGGCAACTACATACGTTTTGCATCTCTCATGCACTGCAACTCGAAGAAAAAATCTGCAACATAGTGGTGTCATGTCCTAAGTCATTTGGCATCTTAAATCTAAATGTCTCTGTACGGCCCTTCTAAATGTCTCTGTACGGCCCTGAATCAAATCTGTAACAAATCTACTCCGGAAATGCAACATAATATACACTATTAGTCAAAAATTTGGACACTCCTTCTCCTTTAATGTTTTTTCTTTGTTTTCATTGTAGATTACATTGAAAGCAAAAAAAATATGAATTATGCAGTAAACCAAAAAAGTTAAACAAACCAGGATATGTTGTGTAATAAGGTAATGATAGATTGCTGTTTATTTTTACTTAATTAAGTGGTTCTTGCCATAATGTGGAGTAGAACCATGGTGGAATATGGTCACAACTGCATCCTCATGAATCTGATTGAAAAAATGCAGTGTAATCAGAGCAATAGGTAATGTTTTCAATATTAATCTATAATGTATAATGTTCACGGGACTTTTATTTTGACATCCTGAATCGCCCCTCCCTTACTCCTCAACTTTGGTTTGTCCCATGAGGTCAGTTAGACTCACCTGTTCCTTGTTTGTCCCTCCTTATTTAAGCCACCTCTAGCATAAGGCTGGTGTCTACTCACCCAACTACTATGGTCTGATCATGTCCTCTTTTGTGGCGAGTCTGGTGTTTCCTTTCTAGATCTGGTTTCTGGCTCATGCTAGTCCTTTGTGTAAAGGTCCCCTATGGAAAACTGCTGCCCACTGGGGCCTCGTGTGTTTCATGCCGGCCTTGCCATTCAGGACCATGTGGCCCTACTGCTCCTTTGTCTGCTACCCTCTGGGACCGTGTCTCTTCACTGTGTGCAGGCCTCTCTCATCAGGAGCATGGGGCCTGCCCTCTGGATGAGGTTCTGGATGGGTCTCACTTTGAACCGTGCATGGTTGCTTGGCACAGGTTTTCTTTTGGTAGGGGCCTATGTGACGGGTCCCTTCTGTGAGGTCCAATGGCCTTTCCACTCAGTGAATCCCTGTTTTTTTGTGTGGTTGTTTTATATAGGCGCCAATCATCATGTGTGAAGCCAGTACCTGACACTGAGAAGGCCTTGCTGGTTGGCCTGGCTGTCTCAGTATCGGGTGTGTGTGTGAAGCCAGCCCCTGATACTGGGAGCTTCAAACAGTTGATGCATCGATCATAGAGGTTATCATAGAAGACATCATAGAGGATGTGCTGATCAAAATGGCTTTAAATCTGTTAAATTGGATATGAAACATTTGGTAGATTGTCTATTCTAATGATTCTCTATGACTTTTATAAATGGGCTAATCCTAAAAATAGTGAAATGGAGTGTTTTCACTTTAGAAAGGTTATTACAATAATTTACTGAAGTTATTTAGGGAACCAAAAGTCTTTTATAGCATTTCTATTTTTCTGAGTGTATACTCAGACAAAACTTGTTCCTTTTAGGTTTCAAATGCAGTCACTGGTGTGACATCCTGGATTGCATTGACTCCATACGTATACCCTTCAGGCCAGTGTAATGAACCTTTACAAACCATGTATGGTACACAACTGGACCTCAAGGATCAACTGAGGGTACATTTACATTGTACACTAGGAATGTAAAATGTACCTGACCAGCTTCCTTTGTTGTGCTGTAGGTGCTCAGGTCCCTGCCCCTTTTCCCCTTAAATGATCATGGTGTCATTATTTTAATTGCCTGCCAGAAAAGTGGCCCCTCTGGGCCATCTCAGTATCAGGTGTGAGTGAAGCCAGCCCCTGATCCTGAGATGGCTTCGTCAGGAGTTTGTATATTGTATATATCCTTGAAATCCCTGTGTTCTGCGTGGGCCTTTGCCCTTCTGATTCCAGGTACTGTGAGGCCCTTTTTCCTTCTGAATTCCCATGTTTAACTTGTGTCCTCTTTTTTTCCTCTCAGTTTCCAGTGTGTGTTACTGGAAGGACCTTCCAGTCCTGTTTCCCCCCCTGCAGCGTGAGCCTGTGTTCCTTCCCTGTTTATGCCCTGTGTGCTTGTTTTCCTGTTTTCACATTAAAACCAGATTCCTAAGCTCCTGCATAAGCATCCCTGTTACTTCACCCCTGGCACTCATGAGCCCATGTGACGGTGCAACTTTGTTTATAAAAATGCACTTTATTCTACATAGTCTAGCTTAAATTGTAAATGTTTTTTTGTGAAAGCAATTAGATCCGCCTGTATCTCAGCGTGCCTGTCTGAGGTGTTTGAGCATGATACTCTTGGTGACCATCTTAAAGGCCCCAAATGAAGGGAATTAGAAGAATATCATACAGTACCTAAATACTGTTACATTTTCAAGATTTGCTCCACACAGCTTATTCATGGAATTCAAACTCCAATGGATATTTTTTTAGATTTTGACCTTGTTTCAGCTTTACACACTAGAATTTCAGCTTCATGACAAGTCACCTGGGAAGCTTTTCTAACAGGCGTGATAAAAAAAAATCCATATATGTTACCTTGTTAGATGCTGAAAAATATTAATGGCTTTTATTTATTTAAAAAAGTTTCTTTACACATCAAACACATCAAGAAACACATGTGTCTTTAAATCTGAATCTCTAGAAAGAAATGACCTGTTTTAATACATGTATAGTATATAACTTCAGAAAAAATAAGACTTTATTTTTAAATCAGCATCTCCATGAGTATGAGATTCAGTGTCTGTTAAATTCCTACACAAGCACCTCATTCTGCTTTATGAGGTACTGATTACTGATCACCTCTCAACACTCTTCTCTCGCAATGTGACCAGTTGGATGGCAAAACACTACTAGAAGTGCGTCAAAAGTAATTGTTGCTATTTTGTTTGCTCTGTAAACGCTGCATCTTTTCTCTTATTTCAACGTTTTGTCGTATCCTTTAAAATGATGCTTTAAAGAATATTTTTATTTAGAAATTAGGAGAAATATTGGATGCAGTTCTTGAACATCTTCGCGGTGCTCTCTTTATTTTTTTCCAGGTGTGTCCAAACTTTTGACTGCTAACTTGCAGCATATTTACCTGACTCAAGTGTCAAATGTTATTTCAGCATATGAAATATATTACACCATAAGGTTTATTTCTTTGTTTATTTTTCCTGAAAGCAAGTAAACCCAAAGCTAAGACTGTACTGATTCTGTTCTACTCGTGTGGAAATGAATGAAAGATGCATCACATTCTTTACTGTGTTTCTTTGTCTGTGCAGAAGATACAAGTTCATTGCCGAGCAGGTTTTTACCTGATTGTGGAGATGCCAGGTCTGGAAGTCTCCCTCAGTGCACTGTTTTGTAAATAAGGACTTGTAGTCAATTTTGATCAGCTGCCATTCCGACCGATCGCTGAAGTGACCGAAAAATCTGTTGGGGCACAAAAGTTGAACAGTCTGATTTGAGATTTTCCAAAAACCGATGTCAACAGTCTTGGGAGGACGGTGTATGTAGTATAATGTATAAGACGTTTGACGGCATTGAACCACATGAACTCCCTGAGGGTTGCCAACTCAGACAAGTGTTGTCAGTTAAATGGGTTCGACATGTCATGCAAATAAAATAATTAACCTTTCACTATTAATGGAGTGTCAGGAAACGTCTGCCTGGGTCTTTGATTAATCTAAGCTTGTCAGTAGAATATCAGCCTTTGGGAGAGTGTGAGGCTGTGGGGGAAAGAGAGAGAGAACGAGAGCATGTGTGTGTGTGTGTGTGTGTGTGTGTGTGTGTGTGTGTGTGTGTGTATCACTGCTCACTGGAGACAGGTGTTGAACAACAAGCTAGTCTTTCACACACTCACGTCAGGATCTGATTTTCCATGCCTGACTCCACCAGGACTCCGTCCACAAACAGAGGCATCGCGGAGAAAGTGTGCTGCGTCCACTGTCTTCCCTCATCAAAGCTGATCCTAAAATGAACATTTGACATTAAGATTTAAACCTGGATCTTTTCACGCAGGCCCTCTAGTGGTGTCGACATACATTATATGGACAAAAGTATTGGGACGTCTGCCCATTACACCAACAGTGACTTTAATGATATTGCATTTAAATACATAGACTTTAATATGGAGTTGGTTTTCCCCCTTTCCAGCTTCTTGGAAGGCTTTCCATAAGATTTTGGAGTGTTTTTTTTCTGTGGGAATTTGTGCCCATTCTTTCTGTAGAGGTCAAGCACTGATGTTGGATGAGAAGGTGTGACTCACAATCTCCATTCCAGTTCATCCCAAAGGAGTTGGATGGGGTTGAGGTCAGGACTCTGTGTGGGCCAGTCAAGTTCTTCCACACTGAACTCATCCAACCGTGTTCTTATGGACTTTGATTTGTGCACTGGGACACAGTCATGCTGGAATAGAAAAAGTTCTTCCCTAAACTGGGTCCACAAAGTTAGAAGCATGGTGTCCAAAATGTCTTGGTATACTGTAGCATTAGCACTGTCCTTCACTGGAAGTAAGGGGTCTAGCCCAAACCCTGAAAAACAGGTGCGTCCCAATATTTTGTCTTTATAGTGTATCCTTTTCTATTCAAAGTTGGTATTAAATGTAGTGTCCACATTTCTGACATAATTATCTGGAAGAATCATTAACAGATTACATCATGCTCTTGTTTTTATCACTGGGAGTATTTTATGGTTTGCATCAACATACATTTTCAGCAATCAGATCACTTGACCACATGTAAGGCCAGGTGTAATAGCATGCAATTCGATTTCAGTATCTGCATACAATCATGTAGGCAGAAATAGGCTGTTGCCAAACTGTTCTACAGAAATCCAGGTCTGAGCCCCCAGCAAGCTAGAGGTGAGAGTAGCAAGACAAGATTCCCCCTGAACAGAAACAAGAAAGCTAAAGAGGAACCAAGACTGAATAGCGGCACCATCCCCCTAAAGTAACCACTGGATAGCAAAACGATAACAGAAAAACAAGTAAAAGTAAATAATTCATTTAGGAAAGTCTGGTCATGTGTTCTGTTTCAGTCTGGTCATATGTCATGTCATGTGTTCATTAAGTTCCAGCTGTGTCCTGTTTGGCGTCCTGATGTGTTGTGTATTTAAACCAGTGTATTTCAGTTCCACGTTATCTGTCCATCGTCCTCGTGCACCTAGAGGTTAACAGTCTGGTTTTGGTTTCTGGTTTTGGGCCCACGTGCCTTATGTTTCTTTTTGTTAAATAAAGTCATAAGTGCAATGGATCCTTCATGTCTGGCTTCTCCCTGCCTGGTCCTAGGTAGCTGCGGGCTGGAGCCTAGCTGCTCCACCGGTGACAATTCAACACCATTCCAGCTCGAAACCTCATGAAAAAATGGCAAGAGTGTGCAAAGCTGTCATCAAAGCTGTCACACTCTTGATATTAAGGGGAAGAAAGATCATGTTCCTGAGCATACAATGGTCCGGCTCGAATGCGATAACTTCTAGGAGATGAATCTTTGTGCATTTACATGCCTTACTTGCTCGTGCACGTAGGTCCAAGGATTTTTCGATAAAGCGGCTGAATAGTGCTGGTGGAAATGTACAGGCTGAATGTATGCAGTATCGGTGATCTCGGGATAAAAGATGCATTCCTCCGAAGCAACTTGCCAGTGAAGGAGGAAAGTTCTTTTATGCTGCTTGAAGCCGCATCTATAAGCTCTTCTCAAAGTTAAACCTAATCAATTTAGCCTTCGGAATGAAGTGCAACATGAGAGAACCTTGCATCTGACCTTAATGCTGAAATTAATTGCATAATTTACACGTATATATGTATTGAATTAGCTTAAAAGTACATAGGGCTGTAACAGTACATGTATGAACTCAGTTTAATACATTACCCTTAAATATAAACCCGATGTTTAAATACGGAAAAGTCAGGAACGAGAGAGAGAGACAGAGAGAAAGAGTAGGGGAGAGCGAGAGAGAGAGTAAAAGAGAGAAAGAGAGAGAGAGAGAGAGAGAGAGGCACAGAGACAGAGTGTGCGCGAGAGAGAGGGAGAGAGAGAGACAGACAGACACAGAGAGAGTAAATCCGCGCTAAAATATCAAGGTGAAAGTCATCATAGCTTGCGTAGTATAGACCCAGCTCCCAAC
>JBBPDC010000084.1:22167695-22184489 GCA_037974485.1 Hemigrammopetersius urotaenia | reverse complement strand
GTGTGTGTGTGTGTGTGTGTGTGTGTGTGTGTGTGTGTGTGTGTGTGTGTGTGTGTGTGTGTGTGTGTGTGTAACTTCAAGTCAGTCACATGTCTGTGAAATCAAACTGTCCACTTAGGAGGCAAGACTGATGGTCACTGAGAGATTGTTGACTGTAAATTGTGTTGTTTAAGTGTTCCCTTTATTTTTATAAGCAGTATATATATATACACACACTAGGACATTATTAATTGCTGGCTAATTCATTCTTTTGAGAAACCTAGAAAAACAACATTCTCTTTTTTTCCATACAATTTTGATATGGAATAATACTGATTTGATAGGCATTTGATATGCATGCATATATGAGTTGATTGATTCACTGGGAAGTCAGAGATTTACACCCCTAGTTCACATCAAACTACTCGTTACATTTACTGGCCCAACCGATTCTGCACCAGCAAAGCGACAGTGCCTCAAGAATCAAGTCCAAACTTAGCAGCATTGAGATGTGACAGCGTTGCCAGTCAACCTGTTTCTGAAATCACTCTGCCACGGAGAAGGAGCCCAAGGAGCAACCAGGGTCCGTCTGGATAAGTGGCACTAATGGGCCATGCGTTTGACAGTGTGGCACCAGCACCGGCGGATGGGATGGACGTAGCTAATGAGAGGCCCCTCCTCTGCTTGTGGCCCACGTCAATCATGGCAGTGATTATTTATTGCCACCCTCCCTCCATTCTAAGCCTCTCAAGAAGGATGGATGGGTGAAGCTCAGTACTTGGTTCTGGCATATCCTGTGCTGCTGGTAAAACTGTGCTTTACCATTAAAAAAAGGTAGTGTTCATTCTGTGTTTAATAAGAGCGCAGGCTTTACATGTTCAGCAAGCAAGGCTGCAACAGGAGGAAACGAGTGAAGATGCTGACCAAAAAAAGTCATGCTCGGTATTCC
Source organism: Hemigrammopetersius urotaenia (assembly GCA_037974485.1). Lineage (NCBI taxonomy): Eukaryota > Metazoa > Chordata > Actinopteri > Characiformes > Alestidae > Hemigrammopetersius > Hemigrammopetersius urotaenia. The sequence continues at coordinate 22,183,561 of JBBPDC010000084.1, read as the reverse complement.
AGAAAGTTCAGAATGATTCTGACACATGTCTCTTTAGGCCACACTGCAGCAGGAAGAATATCTTCATTCATAGTGTATAATCTTATGGCTTCACAAAATGGTGTCCGACAATGAATGAAGGTTGTTCAGCTTCAGCTAATCTCTTTAAGAAGGTGACAAAAGGAATTCTGTTATATTCCATATATAAAGCACTGTGGGTTTCCTAAAGAACCATTCAGTGGATAGTACTTTAAAGATTAATTAATTAATTGTATTCATTAGATAAGGTTTGGAAGTGCTATTTTCAGAAAGCTCCTGAAGACTCAGCTATAAAGGGAGCATCTTCTGTCTTCTTGCACTACTCTCTACATAAAGGTTTTTAGCACTTCTAAGTCTCCTTTGGTTCTCTCCTTTGAGTGTTTGTCACGGTCTGGTCAGGGGCCGGTTAGGGCCACTGCTTTTTTGTTGTTGTTCTGTTTTTTTTCTGTTCTTGTTTGTGGGCTTTTATTTTGAAATGTTCTGAGTTTTGCTTCAGTCACGTGTCCTCTGTGTGTCGTATGCCTTCTGTTTTGTCACGTGTCTCTTTAGTTCCAGCTGTCTCATGTTTTCCCCTAATTTAGTTAGGCATTTATGCCTGTTTCTGTTAGTTAGCCCTCATGTGTCCATCGCCTCCTTTACCTGTAGCCTGTAGCTGTTTTGTTTTCTTGGTGGCCCGCGTGCCCATTTGTTTTGTTTGAATCCTTTAATAAATCACAAGCATGGAATCCTGGCTATCTGTCCGTTCCTGCAATCCCCGAGGTAAATCAGAGTCGTGGGCTTGTGCCCGCGACTCTGACAGTGTTTCATCAAATTATAAGATGCTTTGAGCAAAAGTGTCTGCCAGATAAATGTAATCTAATGTAATCATGTGTAAAGAAAGGATTTTATGTATGTATGCATATATATATAATAATATAGAGATCAGTGTTTAACGGAATAATACTGATGAATTTTCACTCAACATAAAAGCTGATCTCAAATTGGGGCCAACTTAAGTAATTAAGGTGATGCAGTGTGAAACTTGTGTGGATGAATCTGGGAGTGTCATCTTTTGCCAGTTTTGGCACTTTGTACTGCAAGACTCAGCAGACTAGGCCAAAAAACTGAAACTTTCATTTCAACAAATGGATCATGAATCATAATTGAATGAAGGTTCATTGGGCCAGATATATTTAGTAGTTTGCATCAGGTTTCAGATGCAAGCAGCATGCATTCTGAGGGTGAATAGTCGACCCTTGAAGTTGATGTGCTGGAAGTAGGAAAGTTTAAAGTTAAGGGTTTGAGCAATTAGTAAAATAAGTAAAATTAGTAAAACAATGGGTGGGTGGGTGGGTGGGTGGGGACCAAATGCTGGTCCATTCTCACAGTAGAGCTGCTGGAGCACAAATGCATGGAAATGTTCATGGTGACTATGACGAAGCCAGAACATACAGTGCCTCACAGATTCTTTTGTATGTGGCTTCTCAACCACGGACTGGTCTGAGTGCCCATTCTAACCCCTTTCCACCACTAAAAGGGCTACAAGGGGCATATGAGCATCAGAACTGGACTACGGAGTAATGGACTGCTCTGATGAGGAACTCCGCAATACATGGCGAGATGCAAAAATGGGTGGGACTATTGTAAAGGTTGCAGATGATTCTGTTCTGTTTCTTAATGCTTTGTGAGAAATCCTATCAATATAAATTAGCTGCAGTGATTTGATTTCATTCTTATGGAAAACACCTACCATCTTAATCAGCATTAGAAAGAATTTGAATCAAGACCCGAGAAAGACTATCATCATATTATCAGCCACCACATCTTTCCTAAAACTTGCAGAAAAGGTAAAATAATGAATTCCTCTCAGGTCAATATACAGATAAATATGAAAAATGTCCAGTTGGAATGCCGGCTGCAGCCTATTAGTGATATGGATATGCTGCTGATTCACTATTGGCAGGGTGAACCCTTGTCAGGCCGGTGTTGGCAAAGCACTGCCACTGTGTATCACAGCCACTGCTTTAAAGGAAACATCTTAGTCACCACTTGCTAAATGATTGCTATATTTAGTCCCAAAGCGTAGCGCCAAGGATCCATCAATCCTCACGCGTTTGAGCTCAACTTTGCAGCCTGCTACTAATTCTGGAAGGCCGCGGCATATGCAGCATTCAATCTTGCGCTAACGCCTACATCTCCGCTCCCGGAGGGACTGAAGCTTTTAAAGGAGATTTGAACCCTAACAGACTTTCTGTGATGAGAAAAGGAAGCTTTAAATTCGCCAGTTAGCACGCCAACTGTCATTGCAGTTTGTCTAATTCACACCCAACTGAGGATAGCAAGCACCCACAGCAGCATAGTAGAAACAAAAAGGTGGGAAAGAGGACAAAGCTTTCGTTTTATTCTCTTCTTTGTCTGTCACTGAATTGAACATGCTCCTTCTCTGAAGTGGGAATCTGAAGTCTCTCTTCACTCCTTCACGATTTTGCTGCTGTCTAAAGCAAAGCACACTCCTTACAAGAAACAGCACTTGGTCTAAGCTCCATTTATGCAACCGGTAAATGTGGGCACAGGTCTTTTCAGTCGAAACACAAAAGATGACTTCAAATTGAGGTCAACTTTAGCAATTAGGGTGATGAAATCTGAAGCTTAAATGTGGATGAATTTGAGGGCACTGTCTTTTGCCAGTTCTAGCATTTTTTGCACTACCTCATTGTACAAGACTCAGCAAACTCTGTGATAAAACCTGCACCTTTCATTTCAATAGATCAGTCACGAATGACTATTCAGTAAAGACTCATTGGGCCAAATGCATTTAGTCTTGTAAAATAAATGTTAGGCATATTATGCCTAAACACATCAAGATTTCTATTTCTCTTCCAAATGTGTGCATTTATGGAAAGATTTCAAAATGAGTGGTAAGATTGTACAAAAGATGGGTGGAGCTATTACATATTCTGTCACCGATGACTTTAGTTAAATAGCTGTAGAAACTTTTGTGGTAGTGCTTCTATTTCCAATAAAGTACACAAAAGCTACTTCAGCGTTAATGGCTTCCTCTGGTGAACAATCTCATGGCACATGCTAAACATGAGTGAGTGAGTTGCAATTCAGGTCCAGGACACACAAAGTCAGTTCGGAACACTTTCGCAGTTGGGGTAAGTTTGGCCATATGGACCGTCCTGTCCCAGCTGTCTCCCTTTTCTGGGCCTGGTCCCACGGCAGCAGTTGCTTCCTCCCCTCCTCACCCCAGAGTGAAGATCACTGTTCCCTCACGCTTAAGCTCCAGGAAACCAGATGATTGGTATCTCCGTCTCAGCATGTGCTCTCAGATAATCCAGTTCCCAAGCTGCAAATCAATTCACCTTCTCACTTGCTGCCTTACTTCATTCACATTCACTACGGGGTGGACATAATAGCTTTTGTGGCAACTTTCAGACCCTGCTGTGCATTCCGTTAAGGATGAAAAATAATGAAACACCTGACATGTAAGGCTAGTGTGGGCATAGGGCTGCACAATGTTTAGTTCATTGTCATCACAATATTGACAATATTGAGCATCAGGTGATCATTGTTGATTCAAAAAGGACAAACTTTTTATTGTTACAGGTATTTTATGTAAAACATTTCTTTTCTTTCGTAACCAATTCAAATGTTGCCGGTTAATCATGATCACCCTACTAACAAGAATTGTACAACATGATTATTTTGTACATTAGCCCTGGTGGATGGGCCAGTTAGGGGAAGTGCTTACCTCATACAAGTCGATCATGCTGTTGCCCCCCAGGCCTCGGGTAGTTTTAACATTTTCCATAGCCAGGGTGAAATAGACTCCACGCGGGTCAGAAATGTACAGGTTGTAGGTATCGTTCTGGTTCCACTCCTGCACCGCTGCAAACACCTGGCCCTGATCTGTGCTGAGGATGTGCATGTCCTGCACAGGAGGCAGCGACAGCAAAGGAAAGTGAAGGATAGACAAAGACAGAGAAAAAGACAGAGATCATTAGCGGAGTGTCCTGCTAGGACTCAGCAGGCATTCGCTACAGGACTCCAGTTGATTAACAAAAAGCTTTGTCCAGCATGTGTTTTAATGGACGTCCAACCCAGATAGGAGTCCGCAGGCCCAGATCAGGAAAGGAAAGATTATTTGCTACCTGCTAGAGTAAGTGTTAAAGTGCAATTTTGAAAAGAAAAAAAAACTGCTGCTCGTACAGCATGTTCCAGAGGGTATAAAAATGTATTGATGTATCTTCACTCATTGACGTTCGTTCCAAGTGAATGGCTACAAATGAACAAAATAATGCAACATTGCAGGTACTATTAGCGTGATGTTAAGAGTTACCCATTAGCTATATGGTTCCCTTACTTTGGGCAAGGAGTATTTGGGTATTTTAATGCGCAGGAAAGGTTCCCTCAGGTAAGACACGTAGTACGAGGCTCGGCCAGCCATGGTGACCTATGAAAGAAAAGAAACATCCAGAATTAGATCACTCTATCTTCTCACTCTCACTTCTCACCTTATCAAAATAGTAGTGGCTATTTAGTTGATAATGTAAGATTCATCATTCCAGGACTGCAACAAATAACAGATACTGGAGCTTTCCTGGTTGGCTGTAAAACTTTTCCATTCATAGACCCATGCTGCTGAGAATTCATTTATTTCTTTTTGTAATCCCAAAGCTTTGGTTTTAAGAGGCTTCCCTTGACAGTCTATTAAAGGACATTCAGGTCACGCCTATACAGCACGCACATAAATAAATATCAATAATGAATTTGTAAAGATGAGTTGAACAGGTTTATTGCTTTGTTTTTGATCTTAAGACTTACTGGGAATTGGGGAATGAATTGAATAATTCATTAGGAATAATTAATTGAATATGAAACACATATATGTTTTTAAGATGTGTGGATGCGTGTATAGTTATAAACATACAACACTAATAACATTCTCATTTTTTATGTAAACTAATGTAGAAAACATTTAATATAAAGACATTTTTAGATTATATCTATTGACACAGTGTAAAGAGATACTGATATGTTCTAATGAGGTTTAAACAAAAACACTGTCAAAATGGAGATACAAGGTTTTGCTCCACTAGTGTTAAATAAAATGAGCAGAAAAAATGTAAACATTCATTGTGGATTCATTTTACATAGCCATGGCACGCCTATATTCAGACAGTTATTATTTACCTTCATATATTTACCAGGCACTCTAGTCCAGGGTGACTTTTTTAAAAACTGAATAAGATAACGCTTCATTAGTGGGACATTTGCATATGATGTAACATTAGGAGTCTTTTCCAAGGGATATTAAGTTGAAGTTGAAGTTTATTGTCATGTGTACAGAGTACAGTGTACAGAGTACAATTAAATTCTTACTTGAACACCCTCTTCACAGATAGAACATAAAGACATAAAAGACATGACAGACAACACAGTGCAGCAACAGTGACTAGCAACAGTAGTCTTGAGTTGTATAAAGTACAGTAAAGTGACAACGCCGTGTAAAGTGACAGTGCAGTGTAAGTGTAAAGTGTGTGCTATAGTATTATTATTAGTAAAGCTGGAATATTCTTGTCTATGCAAAAAAGAAAACCTTTGATCTCACTTGTCTGGTGCAGTAGTGTTATTTACCATGTACCATTTCAGCGAGTTTGAAACAAATAGAAATGGCTACCAGATTTGACTAAGTGCATCAGTACATTCATATGGGTTGCATGTTGACTGAAAATATCTGTGGCTGCTATAACCTCTACCTTACAATTTAATGGGTTAAAAACTAAGCACTCCGCTGCTCACTCCACTTCTGTTTTACTCTAGAAGCTTAAGGGTTTTCCCAGTCAATCTGTAAAGAGAACCTCCTGGCTGGCTCACCAAAAATCTGATCTTTTATGACCTGTCGATGCTGAGGGAGCCTATGGTAAATATGGTGGGCGATCGGCACTCTCATTATTCTTTCTTGGGAGGAATCTTCGGCTTTCTCGAGCAGCACCTCTGGCCTCCCTCTCATTACGGGGGGCGAAGCCGCATGCGAATAGTGGGAGAGCGTTCTTCTTGTTAGTTCTCGGTAGACCCACTGTATAGAACAACCTGTCAAATTCTAGCTGTCTTCATGGCTCAGAGTTAGAAATGAGGAAAACTTGTGAAATTTTGTAATAACTTCCGTTGACAAAGTACAGTCTGGTCATTAGTATTTTTGAACATATAGTTCACCTGACAAACACTGACAAATCTTTCAAATAGCAATTACGGAGTATTTGTCACGGTTAGGCCAGTGGCCGGTGAGGGCCACTGTTTTTACTTGTGTTTTGGGTCTTTTATTTTGAATCCCTGTTCTGTTCCTGTGTCACATGACTTTGGTTTTCACCTATTTGTGTTTTGCCCACTGATTTCTGTTTGTATTTAAGCCCTGTTTGTTTTAATCCTCACTGTCTATCCATCACCTCACGTTATCCTGATTCCTGTTCTGACTCCTGTTCCTGGTTGGCCCGCGTGCCGGTTTTGTTTCTTCTGGTTTTTCTTTAATAAACACATCTGCCTGGATCCCTGGTTTCCCTGTGTGCTCCGTGCTCGCCCCCTCAGCCCTGACAGTATTCACATTTATAGCTGGGTTTACCTGTACATTTTCAATATAGTATATGGCTAATAATGAGTACCACATCAGTACAGTCATCGCAGTAAACTACTTAGATGTATAACATTTTAATAGTGAGGTAACTTTTAGGTCAAATAAATACAAAAAGTGGCTGTCATGAGACTTGGCCAAAAAGAAGCTTGAGCAATTTTGATTCTGATGTTGGCAATTTTGATTTGATTGCGACAGGAAGATCACGGCTAAACCTGTGCAGGTACAACGTAGAGACACTTTCAAACAAGTGAGGAATAACATGTTGCTTTATTTTTCACATTTCGTTTTTCGCATTTAGTTTCCAGTCACTGTGTGATTCGGGGATATTTTGGATCCCTCCAGGTAATACTCATTAAATCTTACACCATCATTAGAAAGTTCTGCATCTCAGTAATGATTATTGTATCAATTATGATACATGATTCATTCAATCATTTTCTGTAACTGCTTAACCCTTACTAAGGTCACGGGTACCCAGAGCCTATCCCAGAGTCAGTAGCATGAGGCAGGGTCTCACCCTGGGCGGGGGGGCAGCCCACCAAAGGGCACAACAAATGATATAACAGTAAACTAGAACTCTACTTTAAATATGAGTAAAAACATTAACAACTGTCAAACCGTAGTAAATGTTAAAATGCTGAAGAACTAGTAAATGGTTCATAGCCATTAGCGATCAGTTAATGCCTTATTACTGAAAGTCACTATTAAGTGTCTCTGTAAAATATGACAAATGATGTGCACAAAAGCAGCCTGTGTGTCTTTCTGTAATTCACTCCTCCACACACGCAGACCTTTCAGAATTTTAATTAAAGGCTTATTTCTACCCTCCAGCTGTTGGTTTTAAAGCAAGTTTAAATCGACTTGTGATTTCATTGCAGAACTGATTAGTACTGTTAGCCAGAGTGGTAACAGCATACTGTTCAGTGAAGGAGACAAAGAGGAAGCAAAAAGTGGGCAGGAAAGTGCATGCTTAGACTAAGACCATGTCTTTCAAAATGGCTTTTCGTGCCGTTGTTGTGTACGGCATAAGAGGCGATCGATGGTGTCCAGAACCCGATAACTTTCCAGAGAAACAGGAGCGATTGATTTTTTGGATACGAATGAATCTGGAGCAATAAAACATCCAGATCAGGAATCTGGACCATACTGGACATTTTGTGGGTTTCAGTGGAAGGCTTTCAGGTCATGAAAATATAGAACTCTTCAAGCTCTGAAAAGCAGTTCTAACTCAATTCCTTAAGAACCGACTACTTAAAAGTTTAAGTAGCTTCTTTGAAGAAAGAAGGTCATAAAAGAATATATTAGCAAAATATCACAAGTATGCTATTTTTCACTCTCCTCAGATGTAGGCAATCAGTAAAAAAGACATGTTTGGTGTCTAAATTTTGCTTCTTTCATTTTTAACTGGATCTGCAAAGCTAATGTAGCTGAAAACACTGGGAGTCAATAGTCACTGTAGAAGTTGAGGTAAAAAAAACCCACTCAAAGCACATCCAGCTTTTGATTAAAGTGGCATTTGCTTAGTGTAAAGCACTGCTTTAGCAGAGCCAGTAACATGGTGAAAGACCCATTATATATTCACTTTTCTGTTCTCAGGCAAACGCCATCAAAGCTTCCATTCTGATTCGACAAGACTGCGCAACCGTTTCATACCACAGGCCATCAGAGCTCTGAATGCACAAAAATGTCCCTGGTTTACCAAGTCCATTCCAGTAAACTACCTCTCTTTATACGGTATATACATATATTCCACTTTACCTCTGTTTACTGCCACTACAGACACTCATGTCCTGTCACTCAACTTGTGATTCTATGCTGCTAACGGCTAATTACACATATGGTGCAAATGTATTAATTCTAAAAGGTTTACATGCACTTCCTAGTTTACTGTTGTGCTGCTGTACTGTCTACTTACTAGATTGTTTTGGATTTACATCTCATTTATGCTACCGTTATATTGCTGGGTTTTTCTTTTTAATTTATTGCATTGTTTCATATTTCATATATCATTCACAATACTGTCACACTGCTATATTGTCTTTTTATTGTATTGTTTCATATTTCATATATCATTCACAATGCTGTCACACTGCTATATTGTCTTTTTATTGTATTGTTTCTGCACTTTGCTCAATGCTGATAACTGCCTCCCGTGCAGTAAACATACTTATGGTGCAATACTAATCAGTCTGGAAGTTTTACATACTGTCCACACTATACTGTTTACATACACTACGGTTACAACTGTGATATATTTATTGTGTTGTGTTGTCTGTTGTCTCTGTAGTATCTTGCACTCTTTTGAATGTCGTATGTTGCTATATGTTTTACCGTGGTCCTTGGAGAAACATCTCATCACACTAAGTACGTGTTCACAGCTGCTGATGACAATAATGTAACCTTAAATCTTGAACGTGTAGAGGTGGTCTAGTGCTGATCTACAATCAGTTTTTGTGGAGCAGCCAGAATAGTCATTTTCAAATTTTATTTATTTTATGGCACACAATAGGTATGTCATTCTGTGTCCTAAACCACATCGCCAAGTCTTAATGAAGAGCTAGATATGTGTGAATGGATTAAGAGATGTTTAAATACTTGAGACAGTGTTTGCTAGCTACATTAGCTAAAGTATGTAGATTTAATGTTTTACTAAACTATTCCTTTAAGAGTGAACCAAAGATTGATGGCAAAGAATGATGCCCAGACAAAGTTACATAGAAAGGCTACTGATCTTTGAGAACTGCAAATTGAGATGAATCTTCAGGGAGAAGTTGAGGTAAAATATCGCCAGCGGTGAACGACCCAAATAATCGCGCCTACCTCTGTGCCGTACATTTAAATAGCATGCATCCTCATTTGCAAAGTGTCACAGTAAATCATGCTCAGGCAAAAGAGGAGAAATTAAAACATCTCAAAAATTGCATTGAATTACTTTCAAATTCAGCCTATTACCATTTCAGACTCAGTCTGGCACAAACGATGATTAATCTGGCATACTGGTCAGCTCCGAACACACACACACACACACACACACACACACACACTGAATATTCTTCGCATCCTCCAATAGTCAAGGCCCCAGGTACTTCAACAGTCTGAATAAATCCATTATAACATGCTTTGTGTGCACCACGCTGGACGACTGAAATATTTGTTATGATTGAGTTATACACGATTTGTGTATTTGGGCATGCAGTCAAACTGAGGTAACTTTTCAGCACAAATGCAGCAAGCCCTTACCCATAATGCCTCTCCTTCTTTGTCATGTCTGAATGTGTGATCTCTTTTTGCTTGTGTTATTATTAGGTTAATTGTGTCACATTTGTTAACTCTGATAATTGTGATATAATTTCATTTACAATGAACTGTGACATCTTGACTAAAATTGATACAGATTAGTTTTTGTGGGGGGGTTTCTTCAGTCTAGCTATTTATTTATTTCAACAGCAATACATGTTTTGGGGATAAAAATCAAAACACAACCAGCCAACCTTGCACCCTGTCACATAATAGATACATTTTTACATTTACAACATTTGGGAGTCCCTCTAATCTAGAGCGACATACATGCACACGCTTGACAAATGGTTCATTTTCACTTTCATGTCTTGGGTACTTTGTAGTCCACAGGAAAACATGCCCCTCACAATACTAAACTTAAAATAAAGAGCTGCTAGTAGATTAGGATTCTACCAGTGCCCTAAAAGATCACACACACACAAGACAGATTTTGGCAGTTTAGTTTGTTGTTATCCTAAGTTCTCAGTGAAGAGGTGGATCTTCAGTCACTGTGTGAAGACAGTGAGGATCTCTCAAAAACTGATGGTCAGGCAAAGTTTGTTCTACCACTTCAGTGCCAAAGCTGAGGAAAGTTTTGATGCACGCCTTCGATCTTTGACGAGAGGTGGGTCAAGTCAGGTTGTGCTTGATGCTCTCAGAGGGCAAGCTGTGACCTGTGGCCCATTTTTGACTTTGAAGTTTTAAATTTAATGCGAGTATCCACAGGAAGCCAGTGAAGGGTTTGCAGCAGGGCAATGGTGTGTGAGATATTTAGTATATTGAAGATCAGATGCGCTGCTGCATCCAGAAGCCAGATACAGGAGTACAGACTTGAGATGACAAGTGACTGAACAAGTATCTGAGTGCAGTCAGTAAAAGAGAAGAATGGATGCATTTTCCACATGTTATAAAGACGGTACCCCGGGTGAGATTGTTAATGTCAGATGAAAGGGAGAGCTCCTCATTTATGAGAACACCAAGACTTCGTGCTTTTGATGTGAAATTGATGACCAGGTCAGGTTTTGGGGATGCATCCCCTGGGAGGTACAGAGCTCTGTTTTTCTCTAATTTAGCTTCAGGTAATGTGCTGTCATCCAGGAGGAGATCTGAGAGTCGCAGGGAATAAAGGAGAGGATGAGTTGAGTGTCGTCAGCATAACAGTGATAGGAGGAACCCTGTGAAGATATAATATCACCAAGAGAGCAAGAAAAAGAGGATTTGGCCAAGAACTGAGCCTTGGGGAACACCGGTGATAAGTCTTTGAGGGGCAGACATAGATCGTTTTCATGACGCTTCGTAACTGCGACCTTCAAAGCAGGACAGAATCTATTGCTATGCAGAACCAGTAATTCTACATTTGGTGATTGTAGCCAGGAGGATCTGATGGACGACAGTGTCAAAGGCTGCAGAAAGATTCGGAAGAATTAGAACTGAAGACAGTTTCGCTGCTTTGGCTGCATGAAACTGCAGCGACAGCTAAAAGTGCAGTTTCTGTAGAATGTGCTGCTTTGAATCTAGAATGGTTTGGATCATGAAGCCTATTTTGTGATAGAAATCTGTCCCTATATGTGGCCCTGCGACATGCTGGCGACTGTCCAGGGTGTACCCCGACTTCGCCCATTGCAGCTGGGATAGGCTCCAGCCCCCCCCCCGATCCTGAATGCAGGAATAAGGGGTAGATAATGGATGGATGGATGGATATTATTATTATTATTATTATTATTATTATTATTATTATTATTATTATTATTATTATTATTATTATTATGTTCCCTAATTCGTAAACCCAATATTGCATACAGTACTTGGAAAAATTATTTGTACAAAATAGTGTCATTTCTGAATTACAGTTGTTTTGGAACAAATTTCTAGACTAGTCTACCAGTACAGCCACAAGTTGGTACTTTAGTCAATAGTTGAATTGTCAAGGTCAAAACCGAAAATACAGTGGCAGAAATAACAACATATGTAGTGATAAAATATGTACATTGAAAAATGATTGTTGCGTGCAAGAGTGCTAGACGTTTCTCTGTCTCTCCCTCTCACATGTTTGTTTCCTCCTCCTGATATCCCTCAGGTGTAGTGTTGCTTTGGACAAATCAGGTCCTGTGCTGGGAAAATAGATGGGGGGCAAAACTTGAGAGGCTGACTGAGAGAGCAGACCATTTATATCCTGTGGTTCACCATCGTGTTTCTTCATCCTTTTTTTTTTTTGTGGTTTCACTCACTGTTCTTAGGTGAATAAACGCTGGTATGTGGCTATACAATGTATTTGTTGTTCTGGAATCCCTCATTTCCCTGTTGTTCACCCATGACCTAGCACAGGGGTCGTAACAATAATGAAAGAGGTTCCATAGGAACTGAAAGTATGGCCAAGGACCATCGAGGTATAATTTGATGTGAATAAACACTGACACATGGCTATACAATGCATCCGTTGATGTGGACTCTCTTATTGCCCTGTTCTATGGCAGTTAAAGGCATGACCACTGAGGAACCTTTAGGTAAGAGCATATGGCTGAAACGACGGGATAATTTGCATCTAAACAAATGGGGAAGATATATTCACAACCATGACTAAGCAAGTCAGCCATATGAAGCCATGGTGAAATCAGCTGCAGTATGAAACTGTACAGAAGCAGAAGTAAGCAGTCAGCTGTATCTAACCATGATTAAGCAATCTGCAATGTGGGACCGAATGAAATCATGACTAAGCAGCTATTCCTATCTGCATTTCTGGGCTAAGACAAAAAAAAAACAACACCGCCCCGGCTCCTGCAGGGCATTTTAATCCTTCAGCGTTAAGATAAAATAACAACAGCATAATAATTTCAGATTTTTTTTTTAATCTGCAAAACAAATTGGCGTCATTCATGCAAAACCCAACACAATTCGTATCTCAGGGACAGCCACGTACCCACACTGACCACATTTCTGCATATCTTAATTAACGATGATGAATTCCTCTGCTGAAGACATCCAGGCCTGTGCAGTGATGCATTTCAAACATGTGTAAATTCTTTGCGCAGTGTCCAACACATTACTTAGGGATGACCAAATGGCACATGTCCACAGCTACAGTGCGCATGCTTCTTTGTTCATACCTGAATGACAATGTAGTCGTCCTGAACCACCAGTGAGTTGGTTTCGATGTAGCCGGGGAAAGGAAACATTCTGTTGGATTCCGAACAAGCCTGGGCCCTGCATGTTATGTACTGACATTCTGGGGGAAACCAAAAGGAAACACAAACAAAATTAATAAAGCATGTCCAATACAATAGCAATGCTCTACCATCCTGTTGTTTGCAAAAAGTTTCTGTTTACTCAGTATTCCACATTCAATGATACAGTATCATCGCTGTTGGGACAAAACCTTGTATCTCCACCTATGCACCAAACTTATTTGCTTTATTTGCTCCATTTTTTCAAATCCCAATAGACAATATTCTGTAACTGTAATGTGTCTTGTTAGGAGATCACAGCTTAAAACATTTTTGAGTGTTCGTTGCATTATGACCTTATTAATGATAATCTACAACTTGCTCACTCATGTTTGAATCAGCTTGAATCAGTTTTATCCCCAAACACTTAGATTCCTACTTATTATTGGAAATCTGTGAAGGACTAGAATATTAGAACAACTTTATACATTAATCTGCATTTAAATCAAGGTCAAATTGATTATTGGAAAATAATGAATCACTGAGTCTCGTTTAAACAGTAGTGTACCTGATGCTATTTTTGGAAACCGATGCTCCCGAGCTCCAGATCTATAAACTCAATGTTCATGTTCATGCTTAATTCAGCTCATGAAGGAGTTGATAATGAACTGGGTGTGCAAGAGCAAGGAAAGCACTAACAGGTGCAGAGCATTGGTTTATCATAGCTGGCACTGCTGCAAGGTACCAGTCAGAACATAAGCAATCGACACGGTTTTCTGTACCTGATTCAGAAAAACATGGTGTCATTTGATATTTGCATTTTGAAACCATTCTGTTTTGCTGAAATGAAAAACCTTCCTTCCATTTTGATGCCACGTCAAAAGTCAAAAATGCTCAGAAGTGCAGACTGAAATAGACTGTGAATCAACAATGAACATTTATTTATAACAAACAGAACACATTTTGTATTTATGCAATAAAGCAATAAGAGGCCACAAGAGCCCAAGCGGTACATTGTATCATATATAAGAGCAGTGAGAAGGAAAGTCAGATGTTGTCCATCACTCCCCACCAAATCCTAAAAACTGATGGCCCATGTTTGATACTATGTGGCATGTTTTGAAAATACATTTTTTACATCATTATATCTTACGCAGTGTCCTTTTGAGTGTGACATATTTGGTATATGCTATATACCTGCTCAGCTAATTTGGAAAAAGTTTGTGTTTCGCCTCATTATAGCACATTAAAGCCTGTTCTTTTTTACATAAATTATCCAAAAGCTTCACAATTGCCTCATGATTTTTCATGAATTATTCACTCATTAATTTTCCTTTAGCACCTTATATTAGATACTGTAAAAATTGGAATTTTGTAGTACAGCAAAGTATTTGTCTATGCATTTGTTTGCTTGCTAAAATTACATTACTTAGATGTAAAGATTAGAAGAAAAAAAAGATGTAAAGATTAGATGTGAAAAAATCAAGATTAGCAAAAAAATATAGAATTATTTAATTAATTCATACAGAAAGCACTTTATCATAGGTAAATATAGTTATGCCTCTGTAAGCGTCTGTACTGACGCTGCTCTTCTCAGCTGTACAGGCAGGTTAGCATATGGAAGGTCTTGAGTGATAATGACATCTAGAGTTATGAGGTTGACATTAAACAGGTGGGAAGAGGGGGCTCGCAGGCCTGGGCTGGTATTAATAAGCGATCACGCACTGCATTTATCATCAAGGTAATCCACTCTACAGCCTCGGGGTCCAGCTTTACCCTCTCCTCCTCTTCCCCAGCCCCCAGAATCCATCCGCCAGCTTTATTGACTCTCATCCTCTTCCATAATTGGAAGAAGGGATTGCCACCTTTTCTCCCTTCCTCTAACATCAGGATGAGAGGGGCGAAGCGATTGATGGAAGGAAAGGCATGAGTGTGTGTGAGAGAGAGAGAGAGGGGAGTGTGAGAAAAAGAGAGTTTGCAATGTTGAAGGTAAGTTTTATAGGAAGGACCAAAGACAATCATGTGAAGGGCAGGTCAGGGAGAAGAGATAAGAGGGAGAGTAGTGGAGTAATGGAAAGAGAAGAAAAAGGAGAAAGAGTGGAAGGGACAGCTGTAGAAAACAAACGGTTGAGTGTAGAAAAGAAAAAAAACAATTCATTTTAGTGAATGTAAGTTTGATTCAAAGTGCTTATGTAAAAGTTCCCGGAATGTGAAAGGGAATTTGCCATTGACAGGCCTTTGAATTGATGTGGACCATTTTTCTCACAAAGCTAATGATAGCTTTCAGTCCACTTAAAGCCAGCGTGAGTGGAACCTCTTTTCTCTTCCACATCTGGGAGAGTCTGACTGAGGATTCTCACTTAGTGGAAGGCAGGGGTGGTGAGAGTGGGAGGTAACGTGTGATGTTACTGGTACATACTGGTATATATATATAGATAAATAAAATTGCTTACTGACCCACCAACACCATGTGTACAGAATCATGTAAAATATGAATACTCAAGTATCTGCCAAATTTAAAAAGAATGGATGAAATGGGGGGAAAAAGAGGGAGGGTTAAACAACAATAAATATATAAATAAATAAATGGCAATTAAATGTAAAGAAAGAAAGAAATAAACAATAATACATGATGAGAAAGAATGCATGAAAGGTTAAGAAAACAATTTAACTAATAAAAATACAGGGCAATTAAATGAAATCCCTCTTTCTCTCTCTCCCTCTTTCTCTCTCTCCCTCTTTCTCTCTCTCCCTCTCTCTCTCTCTCTCTCTCTCTCCCTCTCTCTCTCTCTCTC
>JBBPDC010000084.1:22156993-22167595 GCA_037974485.1 Hemigrammopetersius urotaenia | reverse complement strand
CTATACCACTTATGGAGCTGTAGCACACACACACACACACAGCACAGCAGAGGTAACACACACTCACTCACACACACACACACACACACACACACACACACACACACACACATACTAATGCACATCTTATTTTAGCTCCTATTTCTATAGCTGCAATAAAACTCGACTGTTCCTCTTTATGTGCTGCCATTTCCCCAAATGTCTCATGATGGGAAAATGGAATTGCACTGTTGTTTATCACAACAGAGAGGAGTGCTCCTTAACAATGTGTGTATCTATGTGTGTTTGTGTGTGTGCGCATGTGACAAAAGAGAGAGTATAATTGGAAATCGGAATGATAGCACCTTAGTGTGTGTTTCTTTGTGTACGTTTGTCTATTTCCAGGTGTGTAAGAAAATGGAAATAGCTCCTGCATTGTGTTTGCGTCTGCTATGTCCCGCTGTAACACTTCCAAAACTCCTCCTGCACTATTAGTGGCTTCATCCATCATCATTGTGCTCATCAAGTAGCTCGGAGGTGGTGGGATTGATCCGATTCAAATATGATGAATGTGAGCGTCAGAGTCACTGAGTTAAACTTACTTTAACACCCCAGACTCTGTCCCATCCAGGAATGCCATGGCAGGCTCCAGCGCTATGAAAATAACGAGAGCTTGGGCAAGACTGCCAATACTTTTAATACTCTTTTCTTAGGGTGGTAGTAGATTAGTGGGTAAAACACTTGCCTGTAAACATGAAGACCACAAAGTCGCATGTTCAAACCCCCCACTTTCTACCATTGTGTCCTTGAGCAAGACACTTAACCTTCAGCTGCTCCAGTGTCTTGCTCAAGGACACAGAGGTAGAAAGTGGGGGAATGATGCACACCTTTTTTGTCTTTTTTCAATGTATACAAGGGCTGTTAAACCTCTGAGGTCCGAGGCCTGAAGTAAAACGAGCTTTTAAATATGGTGCTGAATTGGCAGAAACAAAAAAAACTGCATACATTTTAATAAACTGAATTTAGACATAATTATACAACAAAGCTCAACAGTATTAGCGAGAACATTCACATGCCTATGGATGTGTCCAGTCTTTTAACCTGTGCCGTATTTGATTACTGTCATGAATTTGTGATGGCTGTGCTCTCCTTGTGGGTGGGAAACGCCCGAGGGGTTGCGTGACCTGAGTGAATGAGAAACTTCAGCCCACCTTATTACACATTCCACTTCACACACTGATGTACTTATACATCCTCTCCCTCTCTTTCACTCCCTCTTTTTACTCTTTCTCTCTGTCTCTCAGTCTCTCTCTCTCTCTCTCTCTCTCTCTCTCTCTCACTGTTTCTCTCTCTCTACGTCACTCTCTCTCTCGTGTTTATATTCATTTTATATTCAGTTTTTATTTTGTTTTGTTTTCTGTTTCTCTCACAATTTCTTTTCTCTCCCTCTTAGATTTTGTTCCTATCTCTGACATCCCTTTTTTCTCTCTTTCTCTCTCACTCCCCCCCTCCTCTCTCCCCCTTTCTCTCTCTCTCTCGCTCTCTCTCTCTCTCTCTCTTGTCCCCCTCTCTCCGCTCTCTCTCTCTCTAACGCTCTCTCTCTCTTTCTGTCTCACCCCCACCCCTCTCTCTCTCCCTCTCTCTCTCTTTCTGTGAGTCATTCTCTCTCTGGATTGGAAAATGATGTGTGTGTCTGTTTCCAGCAGCTGAGTGAAGTCATACACGCAGCGACGGAACGAGGCGAGTTGTGGAAGCAGACTGAATCGGTAATACAGCAGTTTTGGCCTATTTGCACCAGTCGCACAAATTTTTTTTCTCATTTGTTTGAACACTTTTATCTATTATCCATATGAGTGTCATCTGTATCAACTGTCACTAAATGTTTCTGTTAGATTGTAAACAGTTTTACCATGGAGTTTTCTGTTAGATCAGCTTTAGAAAAAGTGACAGCTACACATTTGCAAGGGAACAATTCTACAGTGCTATAAAGGTGACACTGAAGATTAAATGGGCCCCAGTTTTGCAGTCGAGAAAACAACAAAACCTAAATGGTTTCCCATTATTTCAGATGTTTCCAGCAGATATGTGTTTATGGTGCATGAGAATGGATCAGTACCAAGATTGCTTTGGCAAGTGTGAAACTGCATCAGGGTGTGATTGGGGTGGTGGCACCTACCAGTAGAAGCGGCTGGGGGTCACTCGCTCGTGAACGAGCTGCCACTTGCGTCCAAAGTCAAACGAACTGTACAGCTGAGCGAAAGAAAAGGGCAGAAGAAAGAAGAAAAGCCAGAAATTAGGGGTTGTTAAAACGCGCCAGCTCTCCATTCACCCAAAGCAACAGGACGAGGGTCTTCGTCTTCAGCTCACTGCGTTTTCTCTGATTGAATCCAATTAGCTGCTGTGATTTAGATTTCATTATAGCTACAGCAAGCCCAGAGCAATGGGCTGCAGTGCTATATGAAGCCTGGGCTCGGGCCATAAAGCACAAACCCTTCCGTCAAGTTGCGGTGGCTTAATAAACGCGGCGCCATTAAAAATCCGGTTGCTCCGGGTAATGGACGGATCCGTAGTTTACCCAGATGGGACATTTGCCATTTTTAAAATGTCTTGATACAAAATGAAGTTGATACATAGTAAAATAAGCACTGCTTTGCATGGCTGTACTTTCAATTGCTGTTGAACTGAAGCCAGTTTTCGTCAGAACTGACCGTTCATGCCTGCGAAATGTCACCAAGGTCAGTCTTTTGACTATTTTTGCCATCCTACACCCAAAGATAAGCAGTTTTTAGTTATTGAGAACGAATGCTGGGGTATATCACACATGATATACTATATTGATCCCAAGTATTGGGATGGATGACCATACATTACATTCAAATACATAGACTTTAATATGGAGTTAGCCCCCTTTTTGCAGCTATAACAGCTTCCATTCTTCTTGGAAAGTTTTGTTAAGAAATAGATCATGATAAAGAGTGTATTACTGCAAATAACATGGTGGCTGTAGACTTCACAGCGGTGCTGCTATTTGCAGTAACACACAACCCCAAATGTTCCATTGCTTTTATTAAACCGTTTTGTAAAGCAATGTTGTTACTTAGCAACCAATGATGAGCAGAATGACATCTGTGTGATACAAGCTATCATGCTGTTATCAGATACAAAAATTGGTTTTTCAGCCAATCAGATTGGGTGTACAAAATTAACTGTTGACAAAAACTCAAATGTCCATTCACTTGTCGTGTTTTGATGGTCACCTAAAGCTAGCCAAGTGGACATTCAAAGCAGCAAACGCACAGCATCATGTACTGGACTCTCGCATGGGATTCCTAATAGATAAGATGGAAAATCTTCTGCCTCTCCCCATGCCTGCACAGTCACCGATTAGGCTAATTCGTGAATTACTTGATGCAACAGATGCACTGTGATATTTTATGTAAATATGCCAATGTGGAGGATTAATCAAGAATACTGAATGTGATCTGAAAACACACTATATGGACAAAAATAGGGGGACAGGTACTGTAACGATACTGCATTGAAACAGATAGACTTTAATATAGACTTGGTCCCCGTTTACAACTATAACAGCTTCCATTCTTCTTAGAAGGCTTTCCAGATGATTTTGGAGTGTTTCTGTGGGAATTTGTGCCCATTCACTCTGTAGAGCCTTTATGAGGGCGGGCACTGACTCACAGTCTCCATTTCAGTTCATCCCAAACTGTGCCCACAAGGTTGAAAGCATTGTGTTGTCAAAAATATCGATGCATTAAGATTCTATCGATGCCTCTCACTGGAAGTCAGGGGTCTAGCCTAAACCCTGAAAAATAGATGTGTCCAATATGTTTGTCCATATAGTGAATACTTTATTGTGGTAAACCAGGAACAGACATATAGTTCTCATATCTCGTTGCATTTAAGATGCATTATGACAGACCAAAGACGGATAGAATCACAAACAGGAATGGATCTTAGACTGTTGAATGTGTAACTGGAGAAGAAAAAGGTTTCAGGCACCATTTGATTAGATATTAGATGATGTCAAATGGATTAAGCTCTCACAGCTGAAATAAAAACTACTGTTTCCCTGTGTAAAAATAAAATTTCTCGTTGATAACATTTTCTTCTGTAAAATGACCTAATTCATAACATTTGCTGCATGAAGGTATATTGTTCAGGACACCTCCTGTGTAGAATTTCCCAATTCAGAAGATTTTCAGCATAAAATTATACGGTGTCCGGTGTACCAGTTCAGAACATTTCACCCCAATTCAGAACTTTTTCTGAATACATTTATACTGGACAGGTAATGATCTATGTAACATTAGTCAGTTCAGAACATTTTCTGCTTAAACGAATGTGTACTACGTAAAACTAGCCAGTTCAGTACAAAATACCCAGTTCAGAACATTGGTCCTGCCTTAATTTGCCTAGTTTTTCTGAATCAAGTTATAGACAGATCAAGTTCTGAGTAAAGTTCGCTCGTTCAGAACCATTTGCTTCATGATGTTACACTAATGAGAACAAGTCCTTTATAAAATGACTCTATTCGGCACATTTCCCGGTGCAAAAGTAGAAAAAACCATGCAAGTGCAGTAAAGTCATTCAAAGTTAATGAGTGGCTACTCAAGCTCGAGCCAAAATCTCAGCACTTTTTTACATCAGGTTACGTGACATGTGAAAGCTAGCATAACCTTCCATTTTGTAGCACGTGTGGCCTAATTTCCAATGCTCTAGATGTGTTTCCAGCCACAATTAATGACAGAGGCCTGTTCGTTTTTCCTATTATGCTGATTGATGCTACTGTTGATCAGTCTCCCGCTGGGACTCGGCGTGTGCTGTAATTTTAGTCATCCAGTGAGAAGTCAGAGACCCAGTCAAGCTCTGGCCTATTTAATCACCGGATCTAGACTGTTATTGATGGCGTCTGCAGTTATAGTGCAATTTCACTAGAGGTGTATCTATCACCCCCAGGCCAGAAAACAGGTGTTCAGGTGGAAATTCTGGGTATATTAGCGACTAACTTTGCTAGTGTCGCTGTTTAAAATTAATGTGGTTCTGTAGCAATATAAGCATTGTGCCAAGTCTGTACTTGCCAGTGGGAAATGACAGGGAATAGATAAGGCATTGGGACCAGGTAATGTTGATATATGTGGCCCTGTTAAATTAACTACCCTTGAAACGCGAAATGACAGTTTGGACAAATTTGACATCGCACTTTTTTATGGATATTTTTTTTTTTTTTCTTACCCACTTTAGGAATACATCAAGCAAGATCAGGTTAGTGGTTAGCAGGTCACCCTTCACTATTTAAGGCTTTTCAAAATGTGTCGGCTTAATCAGTCCTCCATCTGGTTTCATTCAAGGCCTTTCACACTTAATGCTATCCGTCCAAATTCAGGACGAGAGACTGCGAGACCGGAGCTCATCTATCCCCTGTCGTGGTTGATGCTCCTGGACCGCAGGGTCCCTCATAAGTGCCGACGTTGACGTATTGTGCCACTGGGTGAGCCCAACCTGCAGCAATTCATCAGCCCAATGACATGCTCAATTTTAAAAGCTCCGAGCTGTCACAAAGTGGGCTTCGTAGCTTCCCCACTTGCGTCGATAAATCACCAGGCGGGGGCAAGGACCCACCACCAGCGTCAGGTGAATGCCAGCAGACAGGCTAAGGAAGGCCTGCTAATGGCCGCTAAGGGACAAAAAGACGGTGCGAAGAATGCATTTAAATAATGCATTTATAATGGAAATCTTGCTGATGCATTTGCATAAGCATCTACTCCAAAAAAAAAAAAGCACCTGGTAAAACTATACCGGAGTCTTGTTGGTTCCAATGCTGGAGGGTTACAGAGTTTTCGCCAGCTCTAAATGCTTGGTTAGTCTAATTAAGGGGCTTGATCATTAGCTGATGAGTGAAATCACATATTTCAGAGGTGAGAAAAATGCTGAGCTCTGCATGGTGAATCTCTCCAGGAATGTAATTGCCTAGACCTGTGTTTTTTTCCCCCCTAAGAACTTGGACATGCCCTATTAAGGAAAACAATGGTAGGGCACAGGGCTGAACTGCTAGAAAAGTAAGCGTTTCAAGAATCATCTTCACGATCACGTATGGAGGCTGGAGGATTTATATTCTATAAAGGTGTGAGGCACGTAAGAAACATCGACTGAGCTTTAGCCTTCAAATGTTTCTTCCATCCTCCTCTTTTCTTTTCACTAAGCTTGCTGAACAGCCAGGCTCCTATGAAGCCAGACCCTCTTTATTCCCTAAAAAAAAGTGACAGTGGGGCTCATCTGGCAATATTTCGCAAAAACAAATCTGACAGAATGACTCGAGATGCAGCGAGTCAAATGGTTAGGCCTTTTTGTGGACCACCTCAAAATGGAATTTCTCAGCTGCTATCGACACCATCTGACAGTCCGGGCAAGCTTTGAAAGGTTTAAAGATTCATGGACTTGTCACTGTGCTAGACGGTCTAACCTTAGCTATTAATAACATTAGATATGCTGCTGGAAGATGGAAATTTGCCTTTTGCTCCCAAATCATTAGCATTGCTTTCTTACTGGCTTGTTATCTTTGCATAATGCTAATTCTTGCTCGCCGTCTCTTGCCTGATTGAAGGAATCCAGTGACCTTAGCCACAAACGGTGGCAAATGCACATTATTACAGATGCCATTTAGCAGTTAGGGTATCGCCGTTTTGAACCGTGGTGTTTGGAACGGCCCTGGAAACACAAAATGTCTGCATTAGCGTACCAGATGGTGAAATTAGCCTGACTTGTGGCTCCAATTAGCAACAGGATGACGCATTTGCAGCATGCTCAGAGGTGACTATCAACAGCCTTCATTTGATTAAATCCGGCCTCGCAAATAGCCAGGCAAACGAAGAGAGACATCTGAGGGATCTGTGGGGTTGTTTGCTGTAATGTTTTTGAGAGCCCCATTCAGTCAGCATCACGGGCCTCACGTTGACATAATTTGCGGACAGGTGTACACACACACACTCTCTTCGTTTGTGGACCACCTGAGTTTCTGCCGTGGCACCAGCACAATGTGTTTGGATTCACCAGATGACTGAAAGAGATAACATGCAATAAATGGGCTCTATATTAGATTAATTAAACAGTAATACAGTTTATAACGCTGCGAATGAGTCCCTGAGCAATTAGATTCAGCTGCTAGATTAACTGCTGAGGTGACAAAATAATAATTACAATCTACTGAACTCATCAAACGTACAATTTTAGTCGACCTTAGGGAAAATAATACAGAGGATGCGGAATAAAAGGTGAATGTAGTGACTAATAAAATAAGGTCATGTAGTAGAGGCTATACACAATGTGTACAATGCAGATGTAGTAAATAACAGAGAGAGAAAGAGAGAGAGACAGAGAGAGAGAGAGAGCAGTTTACAGAATTATGGAAATAAGCAACCAAGCGCTATTGTTCCAGTGTCCCATGCCATTACCATAATTCAGTTTTATGCTATCTAATTAAGTTAGCCATAAATTCCTGATGCATTTATGTACAGTGCTGTAAATCATCTTGGACCGTGCAGCGTGCGAGCTATAGCAAGACGCCAATGACTGTTTCCTTTCGTACATACTTTACTCGAGTGTGAACACACTCAGGGCCGCCTTTGGTTTCAGCTGATTTTTTTTTAACCCCCTGTATTCAGGAAAGCTGTGCTCCTGCAGCGCTTCAGTTTATATAGTTGTGCTATGTTAAGCGTAAGGCAAAGAAAAAATAGATCTGTTTGGTTTATTTTTTCAGACTTTACATGATTCAGTTTGACTTTTCTATTGTTTAATTAAAGAATAGAAATCTTTTCTGACTTCTTGATTGACAAGAATGAAAAGAGGTTTAGCTGTATGTTTTTTTGAAAATCTTTAGATTTGTACTGAAGCTCAGTTTTTGGTTCTGTTTCTGTTCTTGTGTCACATGGTTTTTGGTTGTCACCTGTGTTGTGTTTTGCCCACTGATTTCTGTTTGTATTTAAGTCCTGTTTGTGTTAATCCTGACGATCTGTCCATCGCCTCATTTTCCTTGTTTGCAACCTGCAACTTGTTTCTCACGTTCATGTTCTGGAAACGGCCACTGAGCCAGGTTTGTTTTCCTGTTTTGTTTTGCCACAGAAATGGATTCACGTTCTCGAGCCTGGTCCATGCCCCGAGGTTAGCCCCCACGACCGTGACACTCAGTGAACAAATAATCTGTGTTCTGGGCTGAACTGTGTCTCATCCTAAAATATGAGCTTGGTGTAAAAGGGTGAGGCTACCCTGCTGTCGGC
This sequence comes from Hemigrammopetersius urotaenia, assembly GCA_037974485.1. Taxonomy (NCBI): domain Eukaryota; kingdom Metazoa; phylum Chordata; class Actinopteri; order Characiformes; family Alestidae; genus Hemigrammopetersius; species Hemigrammopetersius urotaenia. The sequence continues at coordinate 22,159,328 of JBBPDC010000084.1, read as the reverse complement.
TGAAAATGTTTACTGCAAATTTACTGGTTTTGCAACTTGAGAGGCCTATGGAGTGTCTGAAACATTCTGAAACAATGTTTACATAATACAGCAAACTCTTTATGGAAATATTATGAAATATATATATAAAAATATAACATGACATTCAAGGAAATACGAATTTGCACACAAAGTTTCAGTGAACATTCGATTACATTTTGTACATGTTATGACTAATTAAAAATTATTTAAATTATTTAATTCTAAATTATTTAAGTACTTATTTGACAACTGTAAAAACAGCCGAGTGACTAAAGATACTAAAGCACAGCGAAAGGCACTATACAGGGTGGCCAGTCGGAAGAGAGACTGTGCACTTATTAAAGCCTGTTTAATTCTGAGGGATGCAGTGAGATTGGGAAATGGTCATTTAAAAATTAATTATGGAAATTCTTTGGTGTAAACAGCAAAAACTATTTTGTTGTATAGAATGTAAACTATTTTGTGTTTTTTTTGCCAATTACACTCTAAATTAAACTGCTATAACTTTGAGCTTAGCTTTGTGAGGCAGATTCTGCTTCATTTAACCTTAATTCATTCAATGTCTGCAAATACACAAATATATGCACTTGGTACAGGGGATATTTGGAGCGGATGTTAATCCTATGCATAATTATGAAGCTGGAAATGGAGCAGGCAGTGGACAAGGGGCTTGCATTGGGAAGAAAAAGTCCTGATAAACTCCCAGGATAGCCTCTGTTTTAACCCGCCTTTGACTGTCACATCACACCTGCAGCTGTGGAGGCTCAGATAAGATCAGAGGGTGTCAGAATGTCTCTCCGGGCCTTTTTTGTTTTTTGTGGGGTGGAGGTCTGGGAGATTTGTTGGCCAGATGGAGCAGTTAGCAGTTGCTGAAGAAAGGAGCAACTCAATTAATTAATTATGGACACTCAAGTAAGGTTAAACAGCATGCATAGATAGATTTCTCATATAAAAATAACAAAAAATTAGAGAAATAGTAATAATAACACACATTCGTTGTAGTAAAATGCAATGATGAATTTTATACCCTGCCATTTTACTGCCATAAACTGACATTACAGCAGACATATTTCATAGAAAAAAGGAATATTCTGCATATTTATGTTAAGTGACTGCATTTAGTACAATGCATTTGTTCATAATCAGATCTACGTATTTATAAAACAAATAGTAGCCCAATCTGGCAAAACCCTGAATTTAATGATATTTTAAGTATTAAAACTCATCCATAAGGTTTGATCAATTGGAAAAATATCTCCACATTTGTATAACAGTCTTGGCCCAGACAATTCTGCTCTGCTCTGCCATGCCCTGTCCTTGGCTACATATGCTTTCTGTTTATCAGGTCCAGGAGGTGACAGAGGGGCGTGCCTAGCACAGCATTGCTAAAAGCTCAGCTGCAGTTGACAGCATTGAGCCCAAGGGTTGGACTTCCTTGCTGCAGAGGCTGCAGAGGCATCCAGCCCCAGGGTCTCAGCCCTCTCAGCTCTCCCTTGCCACCCAGCGTTATTGACGATGCGTTATTGACACTTCTGAGTGGGAACTTGGATCCTCACCATCCCCTTTTTCACTGTGGATGTTGCTGAGCAGCTGCTCTGACTCTCGGTTCATCCTGGAGGACTCTGCTGTGGAGGGACCTGGAGTCATAGTGTCCCCTTGCGTCCTATAGGACACCAAAGATTGGGTGCTTGGGTGTTTGGATCCGCAGCACATCCTTTCATCACTGAGGACATCAAAGAGTGGCAGTGTCCCCCTGCATCCTGAAAGACATCACTCCCAGACTCAGCTTCCCTTGCAGATCTGGAGAATACTTGGTTGTCTGATCCCTCTGCAGCTCTTAAGTGCATGATATCATCCCCCTCCCCTCAGCTCTGTAAAGTGAGTCATCTCCAACTCCCCCTGCAGTGGAGAGCACATTGCTACTGACTGCTCCTGCCAAACCAAGATAACACATGGTCAGCAGCTACCATGACTCTGGAGAGCGCCTCATCACTGCTGGTACCCCTAGCTGTTCTGGAGGGTTTAACATTACCACCGGCTGTGCATGCTGTTCTGGAGCGTTCCTTGTTCCTGCTGGTGCCCCCTCCTGTTCCACAGAGGCTCTCATCATTCCTGGTGCTTCCTGCTGTTACAGAGGGCTTCTCCTGAGCCTTTATCACCATCATCCCTATCACCTGAGAATTCTCTGTGTCCTGAGTCTCCATCACTGGCGCCCCTGTCTCCTAGGTCTTTGTCACCAATGCCCCTGTCCTCTGAATCTTCATTGCCAAGCTCCCTGGTCTCCATTCGTTGACATCACAGGACCAACAACAAA
>JBBPDC010000084.1:22122298-22133518 GCA_037974485.1 Hemigrammopetersius urotaenia | reverse complement strand
TGTCTTGTCTGAGTGTGCAGTTGTGATGTGAACAATTTCCTCCGGGATAAATAAAGTTTTCTGATTCTGATTCTGATATTCTTTCAATAGCCTTCAGTAGAATTCAATAGAATCAGCCAGCAGCCATTTCCTAGCCAAAACCAGCAAGTCATCTCTGTAATTTCTCAGGAATCTCAGTTTCTAAAGCAATGTTCCACTCAAATATAACCTTTTCATATTTGCCTCAATAGCCTGCCATCTGATGAGAAGAGGATGAAAAGCATTCTGAATTTGCTTACATTCTGGTTTTGAAATGACATTCAATAGGATCTGTTTTAAGTCTGCAGTCTCTGTCAAATTCAACAAATAATAGCTGCAATGCTGAATCTATATTTAAAATATTATTTTAAATTAAGTTTCATATTGGTCTAGTGCAAAACTAATGACTTCTCGTCGTACCCAAAAAATGTATGATTCGATCATTATGTATTATTGTAATCAAGTATAATTAATTATTTGATTATCCAGCTATACTATATCACACACTTTTTAGTTTGCTTTCTTAAGTTTTAGCTTTTAATAATTACAATTATTAACAATTTAATGGTCTTTGGTCTTTAATGGTTTAATGGTCTTTACCTTTGGGCAAGGAACAGGCTGACAACCAGGGCTCCATGCTGTGGTTCACGTTTATTCAAAAACTAGAAAACAAAACCTGGCACTAGGGCCGCAAGAAACAGGAACACAAACAGGACAGGATCGGGTTAACGCAGGCGTGAACAGACTCAACATGAGGCGAAATGAGACGATGGACAGATAACGTGCTCAATCACAAACAGGACTTAAATACGGAACATAATCAGGGGACAAACACAAGACAGCTGCAAACACCAAACCCCGTGACACTGAGCAAACATGAGTCCTGAAACACAACTGAAAAGACCGAACCGTGACAGTCTTAAATGATTTAATGCAAACTTAATGTCAGCAAATTGATAGATCGGCCATCATGTTTCCAAGCTTACTTTACTTTTCCACTACGATGCGTCTAAGTTTAAATTACTGCAGTGTTGTAATCAAAAACATCTGCAGTCACACAAAATCATATCAAGCACCAAAAACAGTTGTTGAACAAGTTCTCATGATAAAACATTGGCATTTAATGAATAAACACTTATCACTTAACAAATAACATTACTTGGCACTACCCCTGTGTTGCAGCGCCAAGTTAAAAGATGTGTCCAAGTCAATGTGCTTCTTGCTTTATTTTTTTTTGTTATTTATTTATTTATGACAACCATGGAAAATATAATAAGTAATTGCAATCTTGGTAATGACTATGACAAGCCTACCTAGAAGTGACCACCTGAACTTATTCAGTGTAGTGATAAGGTACACTACCCACAAGTGCTCTATATTATCCCATTCAACATATAATCAGCTTTATAGTACTGCCAATAACACAGGTCAACAATGTTTTTTTTGTAATCAACAGAAACCACAACACACTGTTCTAAAGCAGTCTTTCATGCTGATTTCAGATCTGCTTTCAGTTTGTTTCAGTCACATCAACTTTTTGAATTATGAGTAATTTTAGATCTGCAATAGACTTGCATGCATTTTCTTATTAAACCGCAGGAACCAATCAAGAACTGTTTCAATATTTTCAGTGTGGAGTCAGACAGGCCACACTGTGGCATAGATATAATGATCAGTGTCAGTCAGACACCACTGTTTCTTCAGAAACACTCAGCATATGATTATTATATGATCATTATACCAACTATCATGCAGCATAGAACTAGCTTCATCACAAAAACACAAACTAAACACAGATTTTAAATCAGCATGAAAAACACTACAAAGCCCACATTAACTGTTTCTGATGATTTTGACCTGTTGGCCTGTGTTAGGAAATATACATTTTGAATCATACAGTGAACTGCACTGAATCCTTACATTGCAGAAAAAAAGAGAATATTAAAATAAATCAATAAATGGATATTTGCTTAAAGTGACCCATGACTTCCTGGGTTTTCGTGAACCAAGTCCTTTCACAGCTTCACTGTCTGGTAGCATGTTGCTAAAAAGTCCCCAACTGAGATGTGAGAATTGTGCCAACATGAGCAATTAGTGGAAGTACCAGCCAAACACAGAGACATCTCTCTCTCTCTTGCTCAGGATTTATTTCCAGTGTAATGAACAGTGTCAGAGTTGGGCGACACCTGAGTAGGTTTTATACGCTGTCTTTTACAAACCAAGGCAGGGAAGCAATGACCCAAGAGAAAGGTCACTGGATGAGCTGGGTCTGAAAAAAGCAGGAGGTAAAGGGTAGCCGTGGAAGCTGGTGGTATGACTAAGGTATGAACGCGAGAATTGCAGGGGAAAACAAGGCCATACGAAAAGAAATGTGTACATTGTGGGACGACTCAGTATTGCTGCTGTGTGATCCACTCTTTGCAGCACCACATACACACTCCCATACACAGGCTTCTCACTATCATGTCAGTTTCACTGCCCTGCTGAGAATGATCCACCAACCAATTAATACCAGCTCACTGGTGGTCTTGTGGAAATTGATAGGGTAACAAATGATGCAGAGAAACAGATCCAGGCTGTAATTGTTAATTTCAAAGTGCATCTGTATGTTAAGTGGAGCAGATAAAACAGACAATGAGTGCAGATACAGGGTAGGTGTGTTAGATACAGTGTAGCGGCTTGTAATTATTCATATAATTTATAAGAAATTGTATCAAATATATACCACCATTTCATCAGAACGAGTAATGAGCAAAATTACTACCTTTTCAGTACTTGACAAAATGCAAGTAACACGTATTTAACACAAACGCATCCAACATTAAGTGTAAAATCAAATATAATGGTGTGTAATATGTCCACTCTTTGTTTTTGGACGCTCTGTGGCCCTTAATCTTTAACCTGACCCGCTGTTCCTGACGCTCTCATTGATTCAATTGTTACATGCAACATTCAACACAAAGTTAAAAACATAAAGATTGCAACACATAAAGTTAAGATTAAAAGGGAAAGAAGAACAAGATACCTAACAATCATACAAGACCTGACAGAGCATCAAAACGGTCACCATCAGATAAACAGGACTTAAAGCTTTCATCTCTGAGAGAGAAGAAAATCAATCTCGGCCCCTGTTTCAGATCTGAAAACAGATGTTTCTGTCCACTCTGTGAAGATGTTTCAAATCTATGGGTCAGAAAGGATGTGAAGCTGTTCAAGAAACTCTTACTGAATAAGGAAAACTGACAAAAAGAGGAAAAGGTGAGAAGCAGAAAATGCAGCCAACTTTTAAGACTTGTTTGTGTTTACAAAGCACATGGAAAAGTATTGCTGTAGATTTCCTCAGACAAATACTCTGCAAAAGAATGGAAACTACAATACAAGTAAAGAGTGGACATTATACAAGAGGCTGTATTATTCATATTTCATTTAATGTGTTTTATGGCCATTTTGAATGGAGACTAAAAGAATAAAAACAAAGAGTGGGCTTTGACAGCAATCTTTTGGCTTTATTTCAAAATATTTTACTACTATTAGCACTGTGCTATTTATCTCTCTCCTGTTTGTCACATTATGCACTCAAGTATGTTTATTTGAATCCTCATGAAATGGAAATTTCACTTTGAAAATAAGCCCACATCTGCAATAGAGAGCACACTTCTTCACATTTTAATGCAAATGTAGTTTTTATTTGCCAAATTGAACACTGGAATTTGTTGGGAATATACTGAAATGGTGGGAAACCCTTTGCATGCACGTGTGAAAATGTATAAAACTCTTTTAAAACAATGCATATATACATGCATTTTCTTTGCACACAGATATAAACAAGTGCCTGAAGACAGCATAGGTGTAGCTGTACATGAAAGCTTCCACACCTGCACCCACACATTCTTTCCTCTATCGCCATCTTTTATCTTTTGTATCTTTCATCCTGCACAGATCCTACAGTACCATCTTTCTCCCTCTTCCTATCTCACATAACAACACACACACACACACACACAGACACATACACATTCACACTACCCTTTGGTAACATGCCATCCCTGCAGGGTCGGTCAACAGAAAAGCGAAATATTGATATAGATTTGAGTTGACTCAGTTTACGAGCACAGGGGTTACAGTAGTATCACTGAGTGGGATCTGTTTAGGACTGGCTGTGAATACATAAAGAATATATAACACCATAACAAGATGCTACATGCACTGACTGCAATCATTTCACTATCAACACCAACTTGTTAAACATTTCTGAATAAAGAACAGGCATGTGCATATAACACGGCACATATTCATATTGTATCATTTGGTCAATAGTAACTTCATAGCAGACAATGAAAAAATTATCTTAAAAGTAATGCATGATCTTTTAAGCTGAGTAATTCTGTACCTTTCATCAGGAAATGTTCACAAAGAGTTGGGGAAAAGCCTACAAAAACCAATTAGTGTGTGGTTACTAATGAATGAAAGCTAACTGAAACCAATTATCCCCTATAGCTTGTGAGGGATGTGGAATAGTAGAAATCAATTAGCATGTGGCTATAGAGGAACCAGAGCTAATTGAAAGAAATTAGCATGTGGCCAGCAAAGATTTTGAGCTAGTAGATATCACTTAACATGTGGCTAGCAATAAATGAAAGCTAATTATCACCAATTAGCATGTGGCTAGCTCAGAATGAGAGCTAATGGGGACTACATTTGCATGTGTGTAGCAGGGAGGCAGAGCTGGTGGAAATCAATTAGCATGTTGCATGAAAGTTAACATTGTATAATTAGAATGAATAGAACTCCTTTGCATATCTCTAACCAGTTGCTGTGCGCTTTTGTTGCTTGTGACAATAGTATGCTAGCAGTGAAATAATCGTTCAGTTTAAGGTTTTGTCTGAATCACTTGTTTCCAAAATAACTCACTTTTTGGTCGTGGCTGTAGGCCAGGGCCCAGTCTTCTTGGGATGGGTGGAAGAGCAGGCTCAGGACATAGAAGTTGAGGCGATATTTTTGATAGCTGGCCCCTTCATCCGAGCTGATGAGAACACTGCTTTCAAACTCTGGGTCAGTCAACACCATTATCTAACACAGAAAAGGGGGAAATTGGTGGAGGGTAGAAAACAAGAGAGTAAAAGTTCAAAAGAGTGTAGCACAATGGCAAAAGAGAAAAACAGCAAAAGAAAAAGTAAGGACCATGAGTAGTGAGAGTGGACGTTAATGTTCAGTGACAATTACCACCTAAAAGAGCTTAGGACGTCGAATTTGGCCGCCTGCTGCTTTAAGAGCATTGGTCGTCCATAACTCACAAATGCCTATAAATAAATACAATTACACAATCCTTCTTTTTTCCATGGCTTTTATTTTTCCTCTTTGGTGAACTGGCTGTTGGTTGCCTAATCCCTCTTCCACAAAACAAAGAGGCCTTTGCTGAATTTAGTGAACTGAAAATGACAGAGATTGGACAGCATGTATGTATGTCTTTTTATTTATCCTACTTTACATTCACTCTATTATTATTTATCATTTTAATAACATTTTTCATTTACATAATTACTGCATTTATTCTGCTCTGACATAGTTCATTTGTTTTTATTATGCAGCGTTTTGTAAAATGTCCTTTGTAAATGATATACAACCGCTCAATCACACAAAGACAAGACAAGAACAATATAATTATAAATAAAATTCTCCAGAAAAATATTCTGTACTATATAAATAATATATGCAGCATAAGCAATATGTTATGTAAACACCATATGCTATATAAAGTGAAGTGAATTTAAATACTAATGTAAATAGTATTTAAATCCACTTCACTTGAATGTAAATAATGTTCAATAAGTAATCCTCCCTAGAGCTTTTTTAAACTTGGAAAACACCAGAGGGGTTTCAAGGGTTTATTTTCCATTAGAATAATTAGTAATTGTCTGTCATAACAAAAGCAGTCTATCATTTTGGTATTGCAGTTTTTTATTATGACTCATTGCTCACTAGCAGCTCAACACAGAGACACGAAATTTAAATCACAAAGAGCCAAGCATCATAGTTAATCTTATAACAGACAAATAGGGAGCACATTTTATTAAAACCTAATCTGCCAGTAGGACTGAAGAAGAGACTTCTTGCTCAGGTACCACATTATATTTATGCTTTGAAACACCTATTGCATTCTGGTTCATTACTTCTCACTCGTAGCTCATTGATTCTATACTTTAAAAAGTACTTTTAATTTTGTGAGTAAACAAGAGCATTTAATTGTGATTTGAATTTGATGAAAAGTCATGGGTTGGGTGGAATCTGTTGATACAGAATGTAGATTGAATCTAAAAGTAATTCATTATATTAGTAATCATCTTACTAACCATTATATTACTAACCATAATTATATATATGAATAACACATTATGTTACTAACTACATGATTATTCATAATTAGTCATGAAATGTAAAAAAAAAAATACTATGGGTTTATGCTTCATTTTGTGGTAGGCATGTGGCCTACAAAGAAAAATGAAAAAAATGAATTCAAAAGTTTTCACTTGCCAAGTAATTATATTTACAAAATAACTGTTCCGAGATCAGCAGGTGTTAGAATGACCATAGGTGACAGCAGCAATAACGTAACAAAGTATGTATTATGGGGCGAAGTTGGTCGCCTTTAATCCACTTGTTTGACTGTGTGGTTGCCTTTGATCACAGCAGTCCTTAAAGGTTAAGTATGTCTGCCTGCTTGTTAAGGCCACTGCTGCCACGACGGCTCCTGTAGGAAAGGTAGTTTCACGCGGAATCGGATATAATGAGCATGGCTGACAGAGAAAGAGTCTGGATTATTCCAGCTGGAGGATTATTTTTGTTAATTGCTCTGTCTGGGATGCATTTGTGTAATCAGAGAGGAGAGGTATGTCATGATGAGGGCAAACGGAGGATGTTACTGACACATTTTTCAGCAGGTGATGTCAAATCTGAGTGCGGGAATTCTGAGGAAGAGAGGGGAGGAGAGAGAGAGCGAGAGAGAGAGAGACTGCAGGGGAGATATGCACAAAAATAGCCAACAACAGCAACAGAACCGAAGCACATCCTTAGTCGACAGTTCCGTTATACATTGTTACTTGCACATTAAAGCTCTGATTTTAGCTGTATGTATCATTAGTGTTGTTCTTTCCACCATAGTAATCAACATATCTCAGGCTAATGAAGACCAAATTGTTTCACTGGGTACAAGTAAAGAAAAACATTACCTTTAATACCCAGTGGACTAATGTAAACTGGCAAGCTTGACACCTAGCCTTAATAATAATTAACATACAGAAACCTGACTCTGGACAAAAAGACCCTACCTCTCTCTCTTTGCCTGCCCCCCACCCCTCATCCCAGCACTCCAAGCCCGCTTTTCGTCCTCCCTGTACAGGATTAGAATTGGAAAAAACGGCACCGCATTTGTCACTGACAAACATCCCACCCCTCTTTCCCCGAGCTTTAACTACGAATCCCCCCGGGCGGTGATTTAGATAAATTGTTTTTCATTAAGTGCCAATAAACAGGCAGCCAAGTCGTGGCCAGGATTTGCACAGGCTGGGGGCTTTCCAATTTTCCCCATTCATTGTGGTCCCAAGAAGATGGCACAGGGCCCCCCCTGATTTTGACTGTCTTCGAGGCTTGTCAGATGTAATTTGCAGTTTTCAAGCTCTAATCATTTTCCCTAACATTGTATTAAGCGACAGCATTTGTTACGAAAGGGAAATGATTTTTCACCTTACATTCTCGAGTACCTCATCCGCGTTTCACCTAAACGATCCATGGAAGGTGGGAAGTCCTTCAAAAGGACTATCTTTCAGGAGACAATTTCCACGGCGCTAATACATGTTCGGGCCTCGCTGCTTGACCTGCAGCTCGTAGGCTTCGAGAGCAAATTTGATGTGTCTTCCCATTAGATCCTCTAGGGAGAAGAAGGTTCAGTCTATTTCTGTGACATAGTTTAAACAGTAATACAGCAGAGGGGAATGAGGAAAATAAGACTGTTTAAGAGAAGCACCATCAATATGGACTTGCCTAAAAGGTATCCTTTTTCAATACATACAGCTGTGGCAAATCTATAATAATGACCATATTATGTATAGACATTAAAGAGAAAAAGACCCCAAATGTAGTAATTGGCTAAAATGTGCATATTTTCTCTATTTAACCTATCACTGTAGCTACATAATGTAGCTAACAAGTAATGGAACCTTAACATATTACATATCACACATATGCGCCAAAGCCATGAGGCTAATGTAGCTACAAGTGCACACCATAAGTCATTAAACCACCTGGCATTAAATAGACTTGCTTGTGTGTTTTTTTTACACTGTTATTTACCGAATTGGGTAAACATAGAGCAAAAATTAGCAGTAGCATCCATCTCAAAGCTTTTTTGGTTTTTTTTTTTAGACATGTCATACTGTCTCATAAATGACAAGACAGAGGCTGCTGTTTTGGTTTTGTTCTGGGGACTTTTATTTTGATATTCTGGGTGTATGTTTGTGTCTTAAGTCACCGTGTCAGATGTTCTGTATTAGTTAAGTGATTGGGCTATATGATTGGTTCTTGTCTGAGTGTGTTTTGTATTTAAGTTCTTTGAGTTCTTGTCGTCGTTGCTGGTCATCATTTACCTCCACGCTACCCAGTCCTGATGTGTCTTCTGTACGTATGCTTTTGGTTAGGCCCTTGTGACTTTTGTTTTCATTTTGTATAGATTCTGTGTCTTCTGTAAATACAATCCATCAACTGGAACCTGCACTTGTGCCTCGCTTCACTCCCCATGCCCGGCTCAACATGACACTGGGCTTGGTAAAAAAAAAATCCATGTGATTCATTGCAATTGTGCGATTACTGGCAGTTTTGTGCAAAGTGAAAAACTAAGGATGGAAAATTAGGAGGCCAAACATGTCTTGCGGACCACATTTGATGTAAGTGGAGAACTGAATTATTCCACTCTTGACCACCCCGATCAAGTGGCACCTAGGTCTAAGATTGATCCTATAAATGAACAAAAAAGTTCTGATCAGAGAAACACTGGATCGCAGCAGAGGGCGCAGACCACAGTCACCAATCAGAGTCAGAAACAGAGGCCGTATTAGCCGGTAATTGTGTTTTCAAGCCACATGCTTGAGACAGTCGTAAACAAATATGCCTTCACGGAAGCAAAAGAAATAACAGCAACAAAGGGGGATCGATCGAGGTTTGAGGGATAAGCGTTGGATGTTATCAGCTCAGGCTCCTAGCACTGGCCTGCAACAACTTAATCTATATCCTCTCCATACTGATCTACGGAGCAGAATGGCAAATACCAGTCCTACCTGCCTAGAGTAAACAAAAGGGAAGGCATGCCTAGTCTAGAATTAATCATGTCAGACCTGATTAATTGCTTTCACCAGGAAAGGACAACTGCTTGGATGGAAAACACAACTAGGCTAAGTGGAAAATTTTAACCTGCACTTATTGCTTATGTCCTGCTACAGTTCAAATGTAATTGTATTTTAATTACACAGTTAAATGATGAATTAGTTACATTTGCAATTTGTAGTCTGTAACGACAACTTCAAGTCTGTCCTTCCAGCTTAATTTTTGATTATTTCTGATTTTCAGTGACGAAAATGTGACATAAATTGAATATAAAACTAGACTTTAAGCAATAGATCCTTATGTTAATGGGGTGCAAAAAAGCACTAAAATTCCACTTGAAATTCTTGCCTGAGATCCCCCCATTTAAGTTCTCTGAGTGAACCGGCAAAAGGTCAAGCCCATCTTTCAAATAGAGAGTGCTGTGTCTGAAAGGTTAGGCCTAAACTTAGCCCCACTCTGTAGGAAAATTGCCATGAATCTCTCTCAGGAAGTTCCATTACTCCTGATTCTGGCTGGGTGGCCAGCATGGAGAGGCAAGGGGGACTTGAGGAGGGGACGGGAGTGCAGAAATTGGTGGGTGGAGCAAATAAACTACCGGTTAAACCAAGTTCTTTATATGGCACTTTTTAGCGTTTCCTACCTTTAACGCACCCATTTCTTCTCAGGAAAGGTTTATTTTTAGAGCTCACATTCTTGCTGCATTTTTGATATCAATTCAAATGAGAAAACGGACCCCCTTGTCAATGTAACTCAAATGTAAATGTAATTCAGTACATAAGCATGTAAGTAATCATGCGATCACGCAGTTAGCACCATAAAACCAAGCAATCATTTGATTTTTATGAATGAATCAATTTGTGCAAAGAGACACAACATGCCTACAGGTACGTCATCTCCTCTAATGTGAGAATCAGTGACATGAAGGGCCTGAAGGAAACTGATAAATCCTTCAATCTATGAATTAAATGAATGTGCATGGATAGGGAGGCCACAGTTAAAGATCATATATAATCCTAGATGGATTAAGCTGAGGATACTTGAAGACTACATGTTCCTCCAAGAGGAACGAGCCTGATCTGTAGCTGGCGGCTCTCCTGTTATTTAAACTGTGTTCTGGCTGGAGACTTAATGTTTCTGGAGAATTCTTCCCATGATTTGATCACTGTCCATAACCATGTGTCTCTCATGCTCAAAAGTCTACAGTGTAGTGTTAAAGTCATTTTTTTTGTGAGTCTTTTCTGGTTTAATGGATATCCAAGAGAGCTGAGACCAGTTCAGCCCTTAGAGGGAGGCTTACAATCTCATCTGACATTTCAGGGTGGAGGCAGTCTTATTAACCACTACACACATTCTCACTAGAAATGTAATGCCTTTACTGGGGTGCTAAACGTCTTGTCTTGCGTCTTTCTGGCACAGAGCCAGCAGAAGACGCAAGACAAGACGTTTAGCACCCCAGTTATGGGATTTATCTTAAGTGAAAGTACAGATACCACTGGTCAAACGTTACTCCAACACAAGTGAAAGTAATGCCGTCAAATTGTTACTGAAATTAAAGTACTGAAGTACTTGCTTGTAAAAATACTTAAGTATTAAAAGTACATTTTTTTCCACCGTGTTGTTGCATTTCTGGCACAACACACATACAATACCTAATGCCTCTGACTCGCCTGTAGAACCTCTAGAATAAGAAACTGGTAAAATGTTATAGAATGAAACACAACCCGAGCTGACGAAGAAAACAAGCCATAGCTCCGTTTTTATGTGCTAACTTTATAAATTAATTAGTAGACAAGCCTTGCCTTGGACTTGGCGGGCAAAGTCATTTCACAG
>JBBPDC010000084.1:22108096-22119586 GCA_037974485.1 Hemigrammopetersius urotaenia | reverse complement strand
CATCCATCCATCCATCCATCCATCCATCCATCCATCCATCCATCCATCCATCCATCCATCCATCCATCCATCCATGACTTACATGTACTGGAGGAGGATTGTTGCACATGAATTAAATTCAAAAGCGTTTCTCTTCACTGATATTTTTCGCCCATTCGCTGTGTATAAAATGCATCTAAAATGTGTATAAAAATGTAGGAATACTTTCAAATTCACATTTTTTCATTCAACAAATTAAAAGTACTCGATCAGCCTGGATAAAGTTTGCTTCTTTTGTGTTTCACTTAAGCTACAATGCTAACATTTTAGTTATGCAATGAACTGTCCATCTTTCTGTCCATGAGTCATTCAACCACAAAAGCAAGAGTATAAGAGATGACTTAATAACTAATACAGAAAGTGTGTAACGATGCAGGCATGCAGATTGAAAATATGAGGATTTTGCATCGTGACAGGCTTGCACATCTGTAAGCAGATAGGTTTTAATCTGTCAGATGAAAAACAAGATTTCAAAATCCACTTTGCACACCATTTTGGAGAAATTGATAAAGGGGACTGAAAAGTTCCGTATACATTTAGAAAGCTTATAGGCAAAATATCCTTGCATATTTACTGGCTTCATTTTTGTGGGTGGGTCTTTTGGTCACTGGAAGATTGTGAGTTTGATCTCTGGTGATGCCACAGCCGCATATGGCTGGGAGCCCAAGAGAGCAGGCCTCACTCTCTTTTGGGTCTGTAATACCTTCTTCTCAAACATTAGAAAGCTCAAGTATCTGGTTGCGAATGTAACAGAAGTCACAGTTAGTGAATGTAACAGAACACTGATGACAGGCAGATGTCTGACTTGCGAGCTTGAGCTGATATAAGTTTCCAATATTTATTAGCTTCAGTACAAAAATGAAAAAACACACTTCCGACATCAGACATCTCTTGACTGAGTGTTAACATCTGGTGAAGAAACAACTGTGTATAGGTGGTTTTCACCAAATTACTTATTGAACTACTCATATTAAGCCAGGCTCAAAACCACACTAAATGGACAAGAACAAAAAAGCACACAAAGGACATAAACATTGGCCCAATAGTCAGGTTGCTATTCATATACACTATATGGACAAAAGTATTGGGACCTTTACACCAACATTCAAAGCCACTTTATTCAAATACATACACATTAATAGAAAGTATAAAGCCCCCCCCCCACCCCCCCCCATTTGCAGCTATAACAGCTTACACTTTTCCTCCACAAAATTCTGGAGAGTTTCTGTGGGAAAAAGGTTCTTTCCCCAACTATGTCCACAAAGCTGGAAGCATGGTGTTGTCCAAAATGTCTTGGTATGCTGAAGCATTCACTGGAAGTAAGGGGTCAAGCCCAAACCATTAATTGTTTCCCAATACTTTTGTTCATATAGTGAAGTCCACCACACCTCATACAAGGCATACAGTAGTGCCTCAGTCTTAAACTGGAGAAAGAAGCCTACCCACCTTCCTCTTGTTGGTTGGACAGACATACAGGTAACTCAGGACCGTCTTTGCTCCTACTTTGTCGTTCAGTCTCTCGTAGGTGGAGCCATAATCTGTGGATCTAAGAAGGAGAAAAGATGGCTGTCAGTGCATGCTTCATCTCATACTGTGAGTCTAATTGCCAGCTAGGGCTCGCAAAGAGAGACGCAAGCTGTTGAACATATGTTCATATAGTGGCGTCGCCTTTTAAGCTTCAAAACAGCAGAAGTGGCGATTATGCTCTGACCTCTGGGCATAAGGGTAATGACTGATCCAAATTGTCCTTTGATTTGTTTTTAATGGCTAATGATATTTATTCACTGGAAATACACGAGAAGGTCCTGCTGATTTGTGCTTTGAGCGGATCTGTGACTATGACATGCAGGCTGCGTGGTTCCTCGCAACACCAAATGTCATTCCAACTTCATATCGTCACTTCCAGTGTTAGGTAGTAACAGATTACATGAAATTGAGATTAATACAGATACAATTTTCTGATTCCAAAATCAAAGACTTGCACTTGGAGCAGGACACCTTTACAAATGTGTGAAATAAAGATATGGTTACTTTTTTGGGAATTTTTGATTAGGCAGCTCCACTCTTCTTTTACTGTGCCCAGCATGGACATGGATGGTGGCAGAAATTAAATGAGAAAAATGATGCATAGCCAAAGTTTTTCAGTTTAGCACAAACATGTCATGTAAGACTGTGTTAATGTGCATCAACTCCCGCTAAAGATGACCAGCCTGATCCTCATTAGACAAATATTGTGTATGCAGATCACCTTGACTATGTTACAAGTGAAATCCAGTTCACTCTAAGTTATTTACTTAAAAAGGCCAAACTATTATGCATGGCTGCTCTTGTGAGCGAATGATCCCAATTTGTCAGAGGACCTACACTGTGTTAATAATTCATGAGAATAAGTTAAAAGTGCGACAATGGGCAATGAGAAAACCTGCGGTGAGACTTGGATCAGAAACATGACTAACCGTGAGATGTTTTAAGGACCTTTTTGGCTGCAAGTTATTCCTGTTTATCTGTCAAATTCAGCTGCCATGAAATCATTTGTTGTAATTTGATTGAAATGGCTTGATCTTGATAGTCCTTGATCTAGAGAGCTCTTCTGCACTCACAAAACAACATGGCCTTAAGAACTTCAGTTAATTACTGAACATGACTCCTTTCAGTCAAATAGTGATATAAGCCATAGAAGAACCACCTTTGGTGATCTAAAGAACCTTACAATGAATCACTCTTTAAAAAAATCATTTGAGTAAATGAGATCACAAAGAAACTCCACATAATGTAAAGACAGGGGCAGAATGGCCATCTGGACGTTTTTGAAAAAGTCCAGAATGGCCTTCTGTCCAACAGCCATCGGCCTGGCTCTATGGTCCATCGACCTTCAGAGTCAGATGAGGCTGGTAATGCATTTAAACTCACTGAAACAAATAATGGAGAACAGTGCATTTGCTGGTTTGTCTCAGTAGCCATGGCAAGCAGAGAACGAAAGGAGAAAAGTTGAAAGTAAAAGCACTGCAGAAGGATGGAAATGGAAAAAGTTGCTTATCGCATCCCTGGCTCAGGATACCAGTTTCTTTTCACTCTGCCTGTAACACAGTTTGCTTGTGAGAGAAGTTTCTCTGACCCCAAATACATCAAGAGTCGAGCAAAGAGCACAAATTCAGAGGAACGCATGGGAGACATCCTCATGTCCCTTGACAGTGACATTGTTGTAGAGTTGCAGAGAAAAGTGAGCTACTGAAGAAGTTAAAGGTGGGCACATTAAAGTGGCCTCCTTCATATTTAAAAGTGCTTTCTAATAAATAGTCATGTACCTACAGCCTAATATACTACTCATGTACTACTCATAATGTAGTTTTGTTTGATATCATTTCCTGGGTTCCTTTACAAGTATGCAACAGAAATTGTGAATCCACAGCCTCTGTAATCCTCTTGTAAAGCTTCTTTTTCTTCAATGTGGTGTGTGTTTTTCGGTTCCCATATTCTGCCCCTACAGCAAGACCTCTGTAGTGTGTCCCTCTCTCAGTTTTGTAGTTGGACTAGAGTCATATATGTAACTTTCTGATATATGTTCTTTATATGTTGAGGAAATTGAACTACAAATGCGAGGACATGGTCAAATACAATTTCTTCAAGCCTGGTCGAGAAAAACAATAGAAGGTAAAAACATGAAAATGAAAGCTTACACAGCCTTTAATCATGAGCAGTAGTATTGGTGTTACTTGCAATTGTGAATGCGATACCTTGACTGGTGTGTAATAAGTGTTGTGACAGTCCTGCTAGGAGCTGTTCATACTGATTGTGGTGGCTGTATTTGGGACAAAGCCTAGAACTGTTTTAAGTTCCAGTTGAACCCCATATGCACTTTCTGTACGCAGAACTGTGTGTCAAAGATCCATTTAGATCCATTTTAGTGTAGACTGTTTTTCATACATTGATTTGTTTGTTTGTCCATTTGTTCGTTCATTCATTTTATCCATTCATCCTTCCATCCATCCCCTTAATTCATTTATTCATTCACCCATCCATCCACCCATTCCTCCATTCATCCATCCATCCATTCATTCATTCATTTATTCATTCACCCATCCATCCACCCATTCCTCCATCCATCCATCCATTCATTCATTCATTCATTCATTCATTCATTCCTCTTCTTATCCACATAACCATGGAGGTAATGTGGGTGCTGGAGCCTCGCAGGGCAAGAGGTGGAGAAACACTCTGAGCAGGTCACCAGGTGGGATAGCCACTGAACCACCATGCTGTCCAAACTATGTCTTCTCAAGAAAATGTAAGTAATGTCACCATATGTTCTGTTTATAAGACAAATGGCTTATATTTTGGACTGAAATCTAGCAGTTTCCCACTTACTAGCCTATTTAAATTCCAACCTTAACCATTTTAAAAGAATCATGCACCCATACATTTGCCCATTACAAAGGCAATCTAAAATAAGACCCTGTCTATTACTTTCTTTTATTCCTCCCACTTCCTCTATCAGTCTTTTTTTTCCTTCTCTGCCATGGCCATCACAGATTCCAGGCAAAATTACAATGCGATCTTTTTCCATTCTCGAGAGCTTTCAGAGATGGCTGCAATGATCACACGGCACAATCAGAAGCAGGGGAAAGTTACTTGCTCGGAATATTAAAGCGAAAAAAGATGAGCGGAAGGCAAATAGAAAAGACAGATCCGATCCAATCCAATGAGGATACATAGGCGTTCGCCGTATAGACTCTCCCTATGGACAGAATCAAATCTGCTTTTGAGTCTCAACAGACCGAATAAAGCCACTCAAAAAAAAAAAAAAAATTACACTTTTTCACTTAGTGCTCGGAGCTGTGACACCCTGTCAGTCGTCTCAGGAATCGCAGAAGTTCATTATAGCGTCTTGTTATTCGCTTCCATTACCATTCTTTCATACTCAGTTTAAATGATGGTGAGGGAATACTTAAAATAATGCCTTCAGTATGTCGCAATGTTCTTAGCCAAGGTCCATTTAGTTCTTTCATTCTGTTCTTTTCGCACATCACTTGTTGTTTTTTGCCTCCAACGATTGATGTGGGCAAGAGTGGAGATCAGTGTAAATTAGCAGGAAATAATGGCGTGTCTCCAGTGGCACTGCTTGGTAAGCCCAGAGCAAGGGTGACTAGCTGCATCTGGTCATTCGTGTCCAGAAGTGGTCCCTGCTGTCACTGAAAAAGCCATTAAAACTCAAACGGGATGAATTGCGTTTTCTTTTGACTAAAAAAAGGAAATAACATACTTTTTAAACCAGTTATTCACTGAAAATGTAACAATCCAAACAATACGAAGTGCTGTTACCATCACTGTTATTACTATTTCATACAGTTTAAATAAACTGCATTGAGTCCATATATGATGCCATGGTTGATTAAATAATCAGTTAGTGACATAAATTACTTTGTAGTTTTGACCATATTGTTAGATCAAAAGGTTGTTGTCAGTACAGAACGTACATTTAAATAGATAATAATTGGTGCTTAATAACTAATAATATAATCAACTATGTAATCACATATGAGTTATTTAAACAGTACAGAACAGTAATAACTGTAGGTGTCCTAGGATTAAGTAACACATAGATGGCTCATTACAGCAGCAAAATAAAATTAGGGTTAGGGTTGAAAAGTTGTTAACTAGTTGATTAGTCGTTGTTACCAGACATCAGGGTAAAGTATGCTGTTATCTAGTCCCCTATTTGGTAGTTCCTCTCCTCAAACACACACACTAAACCTAGCAATTAATAGGTCTTTGACAGTTTTCTTGTCAAAGCAGGCATTTTTTTAAAATCTCTTTTCCATTTTTTTGTTATGGGTTTGTAGTGGAGATGGTATCCACTCTAATGACACTCAGGGCTTGTGTTTAACAGATACTGTATCTGACTTTCCTCCTTGTCATGCACTGCTGTTTGTTCTGCTGCTAAATTTTCAGAATCCGAATCAGAGAACTTTATTTATCCTGGAGGAAATTGGTTGGACGCTGTAGACATTGACCTACTGTCCACAGCGTCCAACCAGTGAATTTATTGTTCGATTAGTTTATGCAACACCTCTTCTATGCACATGCCATGTTTATGTTTTGCTTACAAACATAAACATGGCAACATTTGAAATTTGTTTCAGCTTGTGCCAAAGACACAGCATGCCTCAAAAGGTCACAAAGATGACATGCAATTTAATTCATTTATGCCATCTATATGTAATTCTGTAAGCCTACAGGTAATAACACAGGCATTTATTGTTACTACTGGGTGTTACTTCTAAGGGTTAATATGAGTTAGCATATTGGTCTCCAGTTGCTGGCCAGGTTTTGACCCGGAAGTCAAAGGGAAAAAAAACTGGCAAACCCAGGAATGTGTCCTGCCAGATTGAGATTCTAATGACAATGGAGGCACTAAAAACCAGCCAGGAAAGCCAGCCAGTGGAAGCAAGCCATTACATTTTATCAGTCCCCTGCAATGTGTCCCCCTTTTCTCTTTCAACCCAACAGAGGCGAAGAGTGTTATTCCATCCAGTTCCATTCGGCACTGAGAGGTCCGCAGGGACAAGCGGCATTGTTGTAATTTCATGTTTGTACACCTGCTTCTGTGTTCAGATGAGATCAGGACAATCGTGTTTGGGGACCCAAGTGGTGTGGTGGGGGGACTGAAAAAAGAAAGGTGGAAAAATGCCATTGTTTAGAGATTTGAAATTCCAATAAAATGCCAGTGCCCAAAGCAGTGGTCACGTTCTCTCCCCACTCTGCTCCCTCAGAATCTCTTCAGAGCAACGGTGTAGAAGATTACTGTGCTTTTTTCAGACGGGTATAGAGCCACATTGGAGGATAAGTCTGAAGCCCTCTATGAATTTGATGGCAGAGATAAACGGCAGATTCTCCTAGCAGGTGGCATTTGCATAAATATTACATCGTAAAGCCTAAGGAACTGGATGGTTCAATGAAATTCAAGCAATCTTTCAAATGTACAAGTAGTCCTTGTCACGAAAGCGCTCTATGTTTTAAGCTGTAGGGACATCTAGTTACAGCCTGATTGAAGACTGGGGAAGAAGTTCTTCCGTACAAAAATATGAGGCATTTATTAGTTTAAAATAACAATGCATCCACTATTATTATCATTCCTTGTGCATCATGATGTGTAAGGACGGTTTAGGGCAATGTGTCAAATTGGTATTTCTAAGAAGCAAAGAATCAGTCAGTGATTGTGTGCTTTGGGATACTGTGGGATGACAGCCAATGGTGAGGTGCTTTTCCATGAAACCCCTGCGTTCTGACTCAGGGGCCATCTTTGTTTCAACACAATGGGGCTTTTTTCATTTGACTGAATCGATTTCCAGAGCACAAACAGGCATAAAAAAACAACAGCCATGTTTCTACATGGCCATGAAACAAACAGGAAAAAACAACGTGAGAGAGAGGGAGCAGTAGAGAAAAGGAAAATAGGGGTAGAATAAGGAAGAGAGAGACAAAAGAGAAAGAGTGAATGAGAGAGAGAGAGAGAGAGAGAGAGATAGATAGAGAGAGAGATTGGCCAGAAATGCAGGATTCACATTTAGGACGGTTTGTCTGAAGAAGCCAGATGGCGTACAGTAGAGCAGGGAGGTGTGGCGACATACTGGCCCAAACTCTAGAGACAAGCATACCACAGGACTTCAAAGAGAATAAGCAAATCACCTGAGCCTGCTCCCTCTCCCACCCAGAATAACTTGGAGACACAAACTTCGAAGTCAACTTCTGTTACCCTCGAACAAGGCAGAAGACAAGATGCAAAAATGACAAAGAGAAATGAAATAATGGTATGGGTCCCTGGCTATAACTGGGATTTAATAGCCTACAGCTTGGATTGCCATAGTGCATATTCAAACTGAACATTCTTTGGCATCAGAAACCTGGAACTGTGCTTGTACCATTGGCCGTCAGTCCAGTACTGACAAGTTTATGTTTTAGTACTTACTCAGCATCAGTAACCAAGAGGACTTAGTGGTACTGTCTTGGTACTGTACAGTGCATTATCTTCTTGGTAACACTTGCAGCTCAAGTCAACAACAAATTAACGACTGTTTTACTTTTCCAGGTGAAGATAAAGTCAAGTGCTATTATGCAACAAATAAGTTATTTAAATGTTAATGAGGAATGGTGTGTTTGTGTTTTCATCTTATTTGCAGAGCCATTACTTAGTAAAGAGTCTCCTAGAATGACATAATCTAGTTTGGAAGCTGTCACTAATGTTATCAGCCTTTATGCTCACCTTCACAAAATGATAAAGTAATAATACTATTTTCACACAAATGTGAAACCATATATAAACTAATGCATGGTTCTGTGTAAATATTTGCGTAAGTGTGGAGGTTCAGAAAAGCACAGTATGACTTTATATTAGAGCAATTCATGTAAAGTTAAGAAAAATATTAAGCAAAGCAAGCCTGTGTGCAGTACAACTTATTGTTTCATGTCAAGTTAAGCTAGCTTGCTAACAAGGCAGCTAATGAGATGCTTTATTGGGGTAATAAATGATATAAAGAGATAATAAATTAAAATGAATCATTAAATCATTAATTGTGCTACGGCAGCTCCAGCTCTCTCCCAGGCATTCGTTAAAATTGGAACTGTAAGGTCAGTCTATTCTGTTTGGGTCCGTTTGTCTTTCTGAATGTGCAGAAAAACACAGATACTGCGGGTACTAGCAAAACTGGTGCGAAAATATGTGAAAAAAATATGATTGTTTGGCTTCTTGAGGCTATTAATATAACCAGATTTAGGGCTAGGATAAGGCTTCTGCTCTGAGTTGAGGTTATAGGTTTAGAGTGGACATAACTTCAAGGAGAGTAGGCTGTCGGTTGACAGTGCTGCCTCTATAAAAGCTTGGCAAAGGGGTAGCGAATCAAAGGCAAAAAAAAGCACAAAAAACATAACTGGCTTTTCTGAACTCACACTAGGCCAGCCTACGTAAGGGAGTGCTTTTCCCTGGCTTACAAAACCCCCAGGCAACAGAGGGCTTCGGAGATCCCAGACAAGCTCTCCAGGCAAATTAGAATGCAGCATGAACGGGGGCGGTAACATGGCCTACGCACGTTTATAAGCAACACGCACTAACAGCTCCAGCTCTGGAGGCCGAGGGGGACAGTTAGGGCAGGAATGTGGAGCTCCCAGTGTAATATATTATGCCTTTTGTACCGGCTGGGGCCGTAGGGAGCAGTGCCGCATAATCGGACTCAGAGCTGTCGACCATGACACAAATCAAATGACTGGACGTGATCCCTGGCCGGAAACAGGACTGGGGTTTGAAGACTCAGAGGAAAAAAAAGAGAGGTAGGGGAAGCAAGGAAAAGGTGTGGGACACATTTGATGGCAGGATCTCGACAGGATGAGAAGGTCAGGGTTCAGCTGTTAGCTTAAGCCACCACCGGAGGCAGATGAATATTGCAAAAAGGGGGAGCAGCAGCAATCAAAGCAACGCTTGCATTGGGAAGACTGCAAAGAGGGCGCGCCTTATAAAACACCTCAATCAGTCAGAGTTACATTCAGCACAGCTTATGACTGCACTGCTGATTTGCAAAACCTTCACGAACATAATTGCACAAAAATAATTGTACAAGATTAGCATTTTAGCATTCCAGTAGAGGCTTTGGGATATAGTACTCCAACACTCCAAAGTCGCTTGACATTACTAATGGTCAATTCAACTCAATAGAGCACTGCAATATTAACACTAGTGATTTTACTGTGCAGCCAGTGTTACATTTGAGAGAAAAGTCAAGGTGATATTAAAGGAGAATTCCACATATTTTTTTCACAGTTTTTGCATAATTCAGTAGTTGAGACGTTTGTCATTCCGAGCGTTGTACTGTACAGTCATATTACTTTACAGTGGTGGTGGTATAGACCAGGGGTGCAGTGTGTGCAGATGAATTGTTTTTTATTATCCAAAATGACCAGTAAACCTGCATAAATTGCTGATAACGTTAAGATAATGATAAAATTGTTAAAATGCCCTATATGTAAATATGTTTTAGACCAATACTATTTTTCAAACATAAAGGGAAGTCTCAGTATTAGGCAACATATTCCTGACCATTTTGTGAACTATCCTTCTGTGAAATAGGTTTTAGAAGCATTAAAATGCTTTGAGCATACAGTTCCTACTGCGATTGCTTCACGCTAAACCACTTGCAAATAAATTTGGCAGAATGTTTGAAAAAAAAGAGAAATGTTTAGACTTTAATAGATAAATAGTTTGAATGTAATTTGATGCCAAGTTAAGCAGCTTGGTTGAAATAAACTGTGTTCTTTGTCCAACTATACAGTAACACCATCCTAATGTCCCATTTTTGTACATTAACCAATAAGTGACTCTTCATCTGATTTTCTGCAGTTAGGCTGTAGCTAAAATTTTCATGATGACTCAAAAAATCCCTTCTGCGATCATGGCACCACAGCAACAAAAGGTAAGAGGGATAAGGAGGGGGAGAGGCAGGTGTGAAAGAGTGAGGACGCATTTGTGACCATGGAGTCTGCAGCAATGGCATCGAGTATAACTTTTAATAATCGCCACTGCCATCAGCATAGCTTATCTCAGCAAGGACAGAACCGTGCTACAAGCTGTCGGTGCGTTTATCACCAATATATACACCCGCAGCGGCCCCTTTTGAGAGCATGCAGGCGTCGAGGCGAGCACACACCCACACTTAATTTCACACTCGCACACACCAAAAGATAAACACAAGCAGGCCCCTGCACACACTTCAGGTCTGACACACATGCGGATGCTTCCGTGAGTCGGACATATGCCAAAGTCAGCGATAAACACACAATCTGATGAGCAAATGCACACATGAGCAGCAAAGCCAAACACATGGACCATGGCCTGAGGCGCATCTCTAATAACTGAGCTCAATGGAGCATAATGGAATATGATTTTGGAGAATTGCCACATTAAGAGCAGAGGATGGAGATCTGCAGGTATTTGGAACAGAAGTGATGTCTGGTTTGATTTTTGAAAAAGAGCTTATGAAATTTGATCAATAGTGGATAGAAAATGAATACAAAGCACTTTATCTACTTTTGCAATTTCTTGACCTATAAACTTAACACAGCATTGAATGAATCTTTATCTTTTACCTGATAATCTACATGCAAAATGTATGTGAAACGTGAAAAGCTGACAAAAGACATGATTTAAAAACGAATACCTACAATACACCACCAATAGCACACCGTGTACTATAGCTTTCCTCAAATTGCCTTCGAGGTCGTTTAATCTCTTATCTTTTCCAGCACCAGGGTGGAATCACAGGAGTTAACTTGAATAAAAAGATTGAATGAAAACAGCTTTTTATTTTGGCCCTTCAGTTTGCAAGTGGAGATCCACTCAAAGGCAGCAGCATGGGCTCCCAATACCTCCATACGTAATTCAACAAAATTGAGGAATGGTACACGGAG
>JBBPDC010000084.1:22089415-22107996 GCA_037974485.1 Hemigrammopetersius urotaenia | reverse complement strand
GAGCACTGTTAAGTCCATCATTAAGAAGTGAAAAAGGGGTGGTACCCCACCGGGTCTAGAAACCCAAAGGCAACCTTGAAAGACCCATAGGAGGAAAACCATACAAGAATATTAAAGATACTGCCGACATCTGGCCTGAATGGTAGGGTGGCACGATGAAAGCCATTTTCAGAGAAGTCCATCTGGAGATTTGCTCTGGTAGGGATCATTCTGGTATTAATGGCACATTTCTTCACCAAAACATCAAGACCAAAAACATGTTGTAGGTATAAGTGTACAACGTCTGTTTGTCATACGTGAACACGCCACAGCACACAGTGTGAACAGCACGAAATTGTTCTCTGCATCTAATCCATTCACCCAGTGAAACAGTGCGCAGTCAGGAATGCGGAACCCAGGCAGCAGGTACCTTGCTCAAGGGTACCTTAGTGGTGCCACTAACAGCCCTGGCCTTCAAACCGACAACCTTCCAATTGCAGGCGCAGATCTCTAACCACAGACCACCAGCTGCTCCTGTCTTAGCATTCATCCAATGCGGGGACTGGGGAACTTGTCAAGAAGGGAGAATGGATGGAGCCAAATACAGGGTGTTTCTGAGGAAGAACCTGGTGATTTCTGGTTATAACTGTTTGAAAATGGCTCAGAAACTCAGATTTGTGTGGGAGAGTGAGCCCAAGCATGAGGCAAATGTTTCCATGGGGTTGGATGAGCAAAGTGGATGCTCTTGAATGACTCAGTCAACCTAAATCCAAATGATCTGCAGTGTTTTCACATCACATTTTCATACCTGCTCACATCACTTGGGATCACAATAGAGTAGGTATGGGTACCAAGCACTTGATGCTTGATTTGCCTAATGGAAAAACAAACCAGTACCATACAGCGAAACACTTGTAAGTCCATCCCTCCTAGCCTTCTGATGTCAGTGACCACTTCTGTGACATAAGTGTAAAACACTTCTGAGTGATGAGTCAAAGTCGAAGTGTTCCAAGTGCAAGAACAGGTCCACAGATACAGAACCATAGAACAAAGTGCAAGTCTATCACATATAACACAAATGCAGATAAACATGATTCTGAATAAAACAAAAGGACAAGTTTATTTTTACACAGCATTCATATAGATTTGATACAATAACATCACATCACTATTAACCAATGTCTCATGTTTGGTATCAGCAAAGCAGCTGTTTTTAAGCTAAACAGTATGATGTGAACAAAGTGAAATAAGATACAAAGCGACTGGGCCAGCAGTACCGCTGAGTTAACAGGTCATTAGCATTTGTTTGTTGAAGATTTTCTGGTTGAATTTGATGCAGTAATAGAGGGATGCTGAGCTCTGAGACACTGAGCAGTGCTGGGAGACACTGACATCACTGCAGAATGTCAGTAACAGTGTGTGCGCCTTCATTAAAGTCAATGACACCACTTTTTTTTATAGTTTGTATGGCATCCAACTGATGAATCCAGTTTTATATGGAACTTCTTTCAAAAGATGAATGACAAAGTATAATGCAGATGGAACACCCAGTTCCAGACTTCTTTACAATTATGACCGAAATGTGAGTCTCTACGTTGAAGTTACTCCTTTCTCCTCTAAAGTTTTTTGAAGATCTGAGGTTTTGTCGCCATGGCGACTGCATGTTTAAAAAACCATTAGTGTTTAGGTATGCACCTATAAAGCGTGCATGGAAAGCCAATATATTGCAACGCACCTGTGTCATTTTTCCCGTACGGAGAGAGATATATAGAAACAGAGAGAGGGGAGACTGAAGCGTGGATGAATAATGGAACCAGCTCATGCACATTTACACAGTGCTCCTTATATGAGCAGACAATACGGCATTTTTTTCCCCTTTTATCTCCACTCCTCGAGCTGACCGCATGAAATGAGAAACAGGCGGTAGGTGACAGACGTCGAGCGAGAGAGAGAGAGAAAAAGGAAGAGAGTGAGAGAGCGTGGGTGCAAAGAGGAAGGAAATACAAAACGCCTGGCGCGTGAAAGAAACAACTGAAGGCAGGACGTGTGAAGCGCAGGAGCGAGCGGTGACTGGGGTCAGCACACTTCAAACCCAAAACTCAATCACAAACACACACACACACACACACACACACAGATGGTACCAGAAAGAGGGGAGAAGAGGAATGGAAAAGTGGGATTGGGTCAGAAAATAAGAGAGAAACCTCACCGCTGAAATGATTTAAAACCCAGATAAATAAAACTAAGTTTTAATACAACATTGATGGCATTAATGTGTATAGTTGCTCTGTTATTTTAGATGACTTTAGCTGTTATATCTGTTTTTTTTAAATGCATTTATTCGGGCGGTCTGCATGGGCATGGAATTGAAGCCTGAACCTACACTGGGAATCTAAAACTTGAGGACTTGAGCTGAGTGACTGAAAACTGTTTTGTTTATTTTCTGTGTATTTTGTGGAACTTCTGATTATATGTGGCAGAGAACAGCACCCAAACTTTGCTGGTCGACTGGTCAACCTCCCTGTGCTGATCTTCCCCTTGTTACTGCTACAGCTTTACACACTTAACAAATAAAGTAGAATCTACTGTGACTATTCCACCAACCCAACACATCCCTTCCATTAGACATGGTTTCATTCAGGGATACATTCACTCATTCAAACTCCAGAGTAATTTCAATTGCAGTTAATGTTATACAAATAAAATACAACTGAAAGAAGAGAGAGAGAGAATGAGAGAGAAAGACAGAGAGAGAGAAAGACAGAGAGAGAGAGATAAAGAGAGAGAGAGAGAGAGAGAGAGAGGGAGAGATAGAGAGAGAGATAAAGAGAGAGAGAGGGAGAAAGAAATAGAGAGAGGGGGGGAGAGATAGAGATAAAGAGAGAGAGAGAGAGGGAGAGAGAAAAAGAGAGAGAGTGAATGTGTGCATAATCATAAAAATCACTCTGAAAAAACAGAATCTGGCCTCAGTCTGATTAATGAAAAACTGTCCCAAACCAGGCAGCAGACTTCTAATTGATCCTGTCCTGTCCTGGCTCCGCCCTCTCCAGTGTCCTCCTATAGTCTAATTTAATTCTCCGGACTTTGTCCTCAAGGTCTTCTGTCTTACAGACTTTGGACCTACATTCTGTGACATTAACTGAAACGCCCAGCATCATACATCAGAGCTTCAAGGCTATGCCAATGAGAGAGCACTTCATCTTGAGCCAGTTCCATGCTTGATATTAACACCACAATCAGCACATCTGCACATTATTTTTGCATTGCTTACTTTAGAAGACATTCCCTGTTTATCCATTTTAAAAAAGGCATTTTATGTAACGCTTCAGGAACTACTCCTATTTCGTTTATTGGCATCTTGTGCGTTCGCGTCGTGTGCATAATTCCACAAGCAAAGTCCGCTGAGGCCTGCACTCCAAGCAACTTTTCTGGAGGTTTGCAAAAAAGCCTCTAACGGCATAGATGAATGACAGAATCAGACAGCCCACCGGCCCTGTGGACTTGTCTGCAGGTCCAGAGAAGATTGGAGATTTATATATATTGCCTCCCTAGTTCTAGCTTGTCATTAGTGTTTCCAACTGTGTCTAATATGTAACCCTGCCCAGCAATTCCCTGGTGTTTCTAGTCTTGTCTGCTAGTATTTATAGTCCTCCTGTTTCAAGTGTTTCTTTGTAATAGGCCTGTATGTTTATACAAAGTCTCAATTTGAGTTGTTAGATCATGTTATGCATTTCTTTATACTGTCTAACAGTCTGTTTAACGAATACTGTTGTCAAAAGAAGCCAAACTATGAAGGCTTTAAGATGAACTGTTACTAATGCTGATACACTACATGGACAAAAGTATTGGGACATACCTGTTTTTCAGGGTTTGGGCTAGGTTCTTTACTTCCAAGACATTTTGGGAAACTTCATGCTTGTAGCTTCGTGGACACAGTTTGGGGAAGAACCTTTTCTATCCCAGCATGACTGTGTCCCAGTGCACAAATGAAGCTCCATAAAGACGTGGCTGGTTCAGTTTCAGTGTGGAAGAACTTGACAGGTCTTCTCCTCCAACACGTCTTCTCAGTGTCTGACCTCATAAATGCTCTACAGAATGAATGGGCACAAAATCCCACAGAAACTCTAAAATCTTGTGGAAAGCCGTCATATGCAGGTCTATACGGGGGCCTGCGTGGGCCAGGGCCCCTGTAGAATTGCTCCTGGCCCCTGTTTTGACCTTTGCACTGAACAGCCAAGTACTATTGTGCATTTTATACATATAGTGATGAATCTCAGATGCCCCCTGCTCCCTACATAGTTAACTATATAGGAATTAAAATATTAATATACTGTATACTAAATAATAACAAATGCACATGTGTCCCCAGTTTTATATCAAACAGATAATGCACTTTGGGTGTCGACCATTGACTTCCACAATTATACACAGAATTACAAAAAGCAAAAATGTCTTGACAGCTTTTGCTGAACCTTAGAAAAGATTGGTCTCATTAGCAAATGAGATCATGCTTAACTGTCCTAGCTTTTGTTTATTGTTAGCCTTTTGGGTAAAGAATTCCTGTTGCTTTAGGCCATGCCATACACAAGCAATACTGTTCACATACTTGTTTGCATGTATTTTGTCTATCTATATGAAAGCTATATCCACCAGGGAGCAGGTCATTTTGTACTGCCACAAGAACATCATCTTTGATTAATATTTCTGATCAACAACAAGATAACAGATGCTTATCATGAGAAAACAGGAGAAACACATGACAGACGTGGGCGCAGGATCTTTCTGTGTGGAGTTTGCATGTTCTCCCCGCGACCGTGTGGGTTTCCTCCGGGGACTCCGGTTTCCTCCCACCACCAAAAACATGCGTGCTTTGGGGAATAGGTGAATTGAGCACTCTAAATTGCCCGTAGGTGTGAATGAGAGCGTGAATGGTTTTCTGTCCCTATATGTGGCCCTGCGACGTGCTGGCGACTGGGTTAGGCTCCAGCCCCCCCGACCCTGAATGCAGGAATAATGGATGGATGGATGGATAATTCTAATGAATTAGCTGGTGGTCTGGTGGTTAGGGTGTTACCCCTTCAATTAGGTTGTGGGTTTATATCCCAGGACTTCCAATGGCACCACTGAGGCACTGTCCCCACACACTGCTCCCCAGGTACTAGGTCGCTGGCTGCCTAGTTTTATTTTTTATTCTTTTTATTAAGGTTCTACTGATGTCCAGTAGGAGGTGCATTGTTGGTCCATGACTGAACAATGATGCACTGCACTAGAAAGTTGACATGAATTACAGTGACACATATTTCTCCTGCACAGTGACATATTTCTGAGTGAAGTGCAGTCAGGGAGGGTCTCTGAGTAAACGGCAGACTGACGCTTAATGATGGATAGAGATGATGGGAAGAAGCGGTGAAACATGACCTCATTGGTTTATTTTTAACTGCCTCATGTCATAAAAAAGCAGGAGACATTTTAGACTCTAATGAAAAGCATTACATTGGAGATTATAGGAAAGAAAAAATAATACTTATTTTAAAAGGTATATGAGAATCATGCTTAAGATGACCAGGCATGTGGACCTATAAGGTAAAAAAAAAGAGTCATATTGATTTGAGGCTAAAAGACCTGTGAAGAGATGATGAGAATCCAAAAGTAGGACGTCTGTTACTTATTTATTTATCTGTATTTTTTATAACACAGAATATCTGTTTCAACAACAACAGCGGCTCCATGTTGTAAGATCGTACGATGTCAAGTCGAGGCTTGACCTTGCTTTGGCGCATTTTTGTGGCCAGATATGAATCTTTTAAGAAAAAAAGGTTCTGAAAGTTTGGGGGCCCCTTTAGGCGCTATTACTCTTGCATGAGGGCAGGGAGCTTTTTGGGTCACAGCGAGATAGACAAATAGAGACACACTCCTTATCTCCGCCTGTCCGTCTCGCTGTCTCTCAGTGACTTCAGCCTGAAAACATGACTCATGCAGCGGTCACCTCAGTACCTCCCCCGCTCGTCAGCATCGCAGGTGGCTGGGGGGACGGAGGGACAAGTTGTTCTCCTGTCTGGCAGAGAGAACCGGGTGTGGTCGGTGGCTTTCGGACCAGCCATGGCTCGTGTTGAGAGAGAGAGAGAGAGAGAGAGAGAGAGAGAGGACT
Source organism: Hemigrammopetersius urotaenia (assembly GCA_037974485.1). NCBI lineage: Eukaryota > Metazoa > Chordata > Actinopteri > Characiformes > Alestidae > Hemigrammopetersius > Hemigrammopetersius urotaenia. The sequence goes on along the minus strand of JBBPDC010000084.1, from coordinate 22,101,869 downwards.
AGAGACAGTTGCCCCAGCATGCTAGAGACACACTTTCAGGCCATCTGCCCAGGAGTTTTCCCTCAGGAGAGAGTGTCTGATACAAGATGATGTCTGTAGGCAAAGTATATGTGTGTGTGTGTGTGTGTGTGTGTGTGTGTAGAATGTCAACAGACAATATAAGAGGTGAAGACTGTACTGTGTTTCATATCTAACATCAATAACAACCAAAATAATAATAATAATAATAATAATAATAACAATAACAACAACACACTTTATTTGTACAACAGATATTATCCTGTTTTAAGCAACTTAAAATGCTTCATAGAGAGTTCAAAGATAAAATATTATACATTCAACAAACAAATACACAAAAAGGCATAACTAAGACATAAATGGGACATAAATAAAAATATAAAATAGACAAATTTATACCTAATATAAAGAAATGATATACATATATATACATATATCAATACATCCGTCCCTTCCCAATTTGATTTAAGCAAAGGAATACATCAAAGATCTGACATCAAAAACAAAGCATGGTTTCTTTGACTGGGAAAAAAAAAGATAAAAGCAAGCTTTTCTACTGTAGAAAATCCTCTCTGCAAACAAACCACTGTAATTATTAATACTGGGTGAATAATAGATGATCAAAAAAGTGTAATTCTGCTTCATTGTTAACCTGTATAGCCTGTATATTGTTAACTGCATAACTAAACCTATTTAATTACCAGACACACACAGATATCACCTTCGTCATGGCATGGATTCAACCAGGTTGTCACGGTCTGGTCAGTGGTCAGTTAGGGCCACTGCTTTTTTGTTAATGTTTCTTGGTTTTTCTGTTCATGTCTTGGTTGTTGTTCCTGTTCTGTTCTCCCTGTGTCTGTGTCTGTTGTTTTCTGGTCTGTTCCTCACGTGTAAGGTCTCTTATTTTGACATCAGTCTGTTTAGTTCTGTTCATGTACCACATGCTTTCTGTTTCAGCTGTTTCTGTTCTGTTATCACGTATCCCACCTGGTTTGTGTTTATCCCCATTGATTTAGCCCTGTATTTCAGTCTGTGTCTGTGAGTGTTTTGTTATCTGTCCATCGCACGTCTTTGAGCACGTCTTTGTGAGCGCACGTTCTGTAGAGCACCTCGTGTTCCTTGTTCCTGGTTTTTCTGGTTGTACGGCCACAGTGCCTGTTTATTTTCCTGTTTGGTGTTTTTCTTTAATAAATTCACGTCTGAAATGGATCCTTGGCTCCCTGCCTGTTTGCTCCGAGGTAGCTCCGGGACGGGGCTTCACAGCCCCTCCCGTGACACAGGTGGTGTAAACATTCCTCAGAAACTTCGGTCCATAATGACATTGTGCATTTGCTGAAGAATGGTCAGCTGCACATCCATGGTGCAAACCTCCCTTTCCACCACATTCCAAACATGCTGGATTGAGATCTGGTGACTGTGGAGGCTATTTGAGAACAGTGAACTTACTGTTATAATGAAGAAACCAGTTTGAGATGATTTCAGCAATATTGTGGGCTATCCTGTCGGAAGTTGACTTCAGAAAATGGGTACACTGTGGTCATAAAGGAATGGACATGGTCAGCAACAATACTCATGTAGGCAGTGGGATTTAAAAAAAGGCTCAAATGGTTCTCGGGGCCCAAATTATGCCAAGAAAACATCCCTCACAGCATAATATCACCACCACCAACAACAATTAATACAAGTCAGGGTGGATCTATGCGTTCCTGTAGTTCATGCCAAATTCTGAGCATGCCATCCAAATGTCGAAGTCTCAACAGACTCAACAGACCAGCCAGCATTTTTTCAGTCTTCTGTGGTTTAATTTCAGTGAGCCTGTGCAAATTGTAGGCTCGTTTTCCTGTTCTCAGCTGACAGGTGTGGTTTTCTGCTGCTGTAGCCCATCTGCTTCAAAGTTCAACGTGTTGTGCATTCAGAGATGCTCTTGGTTGTAACAAGGAGTTTCTGTGGTCTTCTTATCACCTCAAACCAGTCTGGCCATTCTTCTTTGACTGGCGTCTACAAAGCACATTCGCCCAGAAAACTCACTGGATGCTTTCTCTTTTTTGGACCATTCCCTGCAAAACCCTGGAGATGGTTGTGCCTGCAAGTCCCAGTAGATTAGCGATTTCTGACAAACTCAGACCAGTCCATCTGGCACCATTCTGATCCTTCGGTTTGAACTTCAGCAGACGGCTTGTCTGTCTCTTCCATCTCTCCCATCATACTTACATAGAGTCCTGTTACTTTCTGATGTTTTTTTCAACTGACACTTTGATAAATAGTACAGCCTACATGGCTAATTCAATCAGCTTTGCTTCTCCTTCCATCCATCCATCCATCCATCCACTCACCCATCCATTCAAGCATACATCCAAACATCCATGCGCTGGATTTGCCGCCCGGGCTGGCCCCGCAGCTTACACCCAACTGGGTCCTCCTTTTTAAATTCGTTTTGACATGTTACTTGCCTAAGGTCACCATGCACGATGCCAAGTATTGACTAGACGGGTATAATGCCCCACAGCATTGTGATGTGAAGCAGTGGAACTGCATTATCTGACTCCACTGAGATTACTGTAATCTACTAATGCTTTTGTGTGTGAGTGCAATCGAATGCTCACCGCAGTGTTCAAAACATCTTTTGTAAAGGCTTCTCAGGCTGGTACTGCAACAAATAGGTCAACTTCACTATTAATATCTTCAGTTTCAGAAGAAATATTTTCTAAAAAGATGTCTACAAACGTTTGGACATATACATTGATCAGCCACAGCATCACTGGCACTAACACTGATCGCATTTTACAGTGACAACTGCCAAGAGCTGGGATATATTAGGCAGCAAGTCACTTGAAGTTGGTCTGTTGGAACAAGAAAAACGAACACATGAATCAGAGTAAGGGCTGAATTGTGATGTCTAGACAACAAGTCAAAGCATCTCCAATACAAGAGCTCTTGTGGGGTGTTCCCAATATAGAGGGGCCTTTGGTGGCACAAGGATGACTTACTACTACACATGTTAAGGCTGATCGGCGTACTTTGTCTGTCTGTCCACCTGTCTGCCTATGTATATTTGTACTGATGTATGTACACTATATGGACAAAAGTATTGGAACACACCTCTTAATGACTGAATTTATGTGGCCATATACATCCAGCTTTGTGGACACAGTTTGGGGAAGAACCTTTTTTCTGTTCCAGCATGACTGTGCCCCAGTGCACAAAGCAAGATCCATAAAGACATGGCTGGATGTGTTTGGTGTGGAAGGGCTTGACTGGTCTGCATAAAGCCCTGACCTCCACACCATCCAGCATTCATATCCATCCATCCATCCATCCATCCATCCATCCATCCATTATCCATTCATTCATCCATCCTTTTATCCATTTACAGCATTTAGCAGACTCTTTTATCCAAAGTGACTTCCATTCCCTAACTACAGGGGACAGTCTCCCTGGAGCAACTGAGGGTTAAGGGTCTTGCACAGGGACCCAGTGGTGGTGCTGAAAGTAGGATTCGAACCCATGATCCCTTAGACCAGAGGCAATTCTCCTACCCACTGAGCTACCACCACCCCATCCATTCATCCATCCATCCATCCATCCATCTGTCTTCAAATAAATCACAGAAATAATGTAGCAAACAAGAACATAGCTTTCTCTTTAGATCCCTCGCTATTTCTGTTAATTAGCTGTTTCTGATTCTCTGATATTGCTTTGCACCCATCCACACACACACACACACACACACACACACACACACACACACACACACACACACACACACACACACACACACACAACCACTTCAGGAGGAATGCATTGGATGATTCACTGACACACTCTCCCCGTGTGATTCGCATCGGTCTGTTTCAGGCGTTATGAACGTTTTGTTGCTGTTCTGCTTCCAAAAGAGGGAAACGGCAACATAAATTCCTCAGAGAGACACAGCCTGCCGTCGTTTCCTACCTCCAACACTTGTCTTTCTCCTTAAGTCTAATTATTCTTACAACTTGTCATTCCATTACTATACTCTTTAAAATAAAGGTGCTAAAGCAATGCCTTAGCAGAACCACATTGGAACCATGAAATGGATCCTTGCATGAACATTTTTGAAATGTAACTAGTAGATTGAAGAAGTGATATGTGTGTCCACATATGAATCCATGGGGTTAACTTTTAGGACTTAGGGAAAGTATCTCTTCTTTGCACTCGTGCATTTTTGGCTGAGTGCAGAGAAGAAGCACAGTCAGTCACCGGCATCACCTTCTTGTTCAAATAGAGAAAAATACCTTATTTAAGACACTCACTGCTTTCAGCTGGTCGAGCACAAGCAGGGAACATGAGTGAACGTACACTTGCCTGGAGACGTCAGGACAATATTTCACAGTCCAGACAATTAAACAGCCATTTTCTGTACAGAAACACACCCAGTTCAGCTCATGAACACTCCTTTTCCATATAAATTTCAGAATAAAAAGTGATAAGACTTTACCTCTCAGCATCCAGTCATTGATTTGAAATCTTAAAGATGACAAATTAAGCTACATTTTGTGCAGCAGTAGAATGCCGAGATGAATGAAGAGAATCAGAACAGGCACTGGTTCGAATCCATGCAGTAAATAGATTCATGGCATCTGCTGGCTTAGTGGTTGGGGAGTTGCCCCTGCGATCAGAAGGTTGTGGGTTTAAATCCCAGGACTACCAGTGGCACCACTGAAGAACCCTTGAGCAAGATTCCGTCCCCACACACTGCTCCCCGGGTCCTGTGTTCCTGGCTGCCCACTGCTTCACTTGGTGAATGGGTTAAATACAGAGAAAGCATTTCACACTCTGTGCTGTGCCATGTTTACATGGGACTATGAGGGTTACTTTACTTATTTAAAAGGTTTGTGGTGGCAAATCATTTCAGTGCTTTAACAAAGTTAAATCTGAACCCTATTGGATTACTAATTGAAGACGGTGTAAATTAGGAAGTACATAAACATGTTAAGATGAAAGAACAGAAGTAGATGTTCAATACAAATGTGCGTGATTTTAAGCATTAAAATGACATCCAGACTAATTTTACATCATTTTAAATAGCTAATACATCTGGTTACAAAGATAAATGTGTATATGTTTGTCTGTATGCATTACAGGCAAAAATGAAATATTCCACTGAGTTCAAAATAAGTGTTCCTTTGCGTGGTGTCTTAGAAAAGCCTTTCAATGGATGGTTCCTAAAATAAAACAGTTTTGTAAACAAAGTGTGAGCGTATATAAGCAGTTTAAAATTTCAAGAACCTCTACATAATTTAAGGATACTTTGGAGACCCTTAAATTGGCAAAGAAGCTTGATATGTTGTGAAGGATCTTTATCATTTTAAATACACATTTTCACATTTATATGTCACATATAAATGTTTTTCTATGCTTGTGGTCATCAGGCCTCCATTTTTCAGCCGTGTTTAGCACCAACCTGCATCTAATATGATGCCCCATCCCATGAGCGCCGGAAGCATTTTTAATGTGAGGGTGCGCACAGCGCTCTACGTCTCGGCTGTTGTTGGTGGGGGAAGGGGGTTAGTGGGCTGGGGTGCAGGCGATGCTCTACGTCTCAGCTGCAGTCCAAAAGGAAAAAAAGCGTGTGTGTGGGGCGAGTGCTGCTCACTATGTCTCAACAGTTACCCGGGAGGCAACCTGCTATAATGGTTCCGGCACCCATGCCACATCCCCTTTATTTAATGCATCAGCCAATCAGGGACTTCTGAAAATGATCAGCCAGAGACTATGTGTCTCGATCTAGTAACTCCAGGATCAGGGTTGGTGTCGCTTAAAAAGTATTAAAGATATTTATAATTAACTGATAATTTCAATTCATTAAAGGACAGAAAAGCGATATCAAAATTAATATAAATAAACTGGAGAGTTTATATGTTCAATATCAAAGGTCCACACACACACACATGCTGTTTATTCTAATCAATTCTATACAAAAAAGCAAAAGCATAAGAGCTCTTCACTTTTGAACATCATTAATTATAATAATTATCAAAGCATTTCAGCTTTTCATGTGTTTCCTGGAAAAAAAACCCCACTATCTGACTCTTTATGGCTTCATATCAGAATAATGAGTAGCATTTAGAGTGGCTTTCTTTGCATTCGTTTATATATTCTTTCTGACTTTCCCTGTCTATTCACTGTATCATAGAATATTGAATAAAAAGAATTCAACAAGAATAATATTAGGAGTCAGTTAGCCATTACTTGTTAACAATTGTATGGTTGAAACCTTTCCACTGCTTCGATCTCAGCAACGCAAGGTCATACGTGTGAAAACCAGTTGATCTGTGCTTATTTAAATGTAGCTGCAGCTGTTTTTAAACCTGAAACAACCTCTTCGTGAAATGATTTGTTCTGAATGTATCTATTCAAACTATACATTCTTATGCTTAAATGTCAAATGGGACACTTAAGTGCAGTTGAGTAAGAAAACATAAGGAATGATGACAGATCTGCATGCCAAATGGCATACTAAGGCAAACCATATCTAAGTCACAAAATTAAAACTGCAGGATTTATTTACTATGTTAATCTAATACTCACAAAAACATGCAGCAAATGTAAACAAATTGCTAAAAAAAAATCATTGCAAAACCTATTAATTACTTGATTTGTTACTATAACTTGATTGATTACTCTAAATTTGTTGCCTGTATTGCCAGCAACATCTCACAATAAAATCATCACTTTAGCAGAAAAAGACGGAAACCCATATGCAAGCAGGACTGACAACTAGCCTGCTTTCATTTCAGCCATATTTGGCAGGTTGATGAGGTTTTAACATTATTCCAGTCAAAGCTCCTCCAAGCTCCTCCAGACAGCCTTTGAATTGGTGATTGCCTGCAATCCCCGCACTGTCTTCCTCACAAAGCTTCTGATGAAGTTCACCATTTACTATCATGACAGGAAGTAAATTGAAGAAGTCTTCGCCGCGTAGAGAGGAAAGCCCAGCCAAACTTTAATTAAACCGTAACTATTTGGGAACTTTGAAAGGGAGCTTTGCAAACGATCTACTAAATAATAAAATGGGTGAATGATTAATGAATCCCAAAGGTAGTGAGGAGAAACTGAAGGTAACTTGATTTTCAAGATGAAATGTAGACAGCTAAATCTAATAATATCTACCATAAATCCAGGAAGAATTAGCACAGCTCGGGTAAATACAGGCTGGTTAAAAAGGGTGGAGGATTATGGAATTATGACGCGAGAGGATTGGAGATTTCATACTGTTGGCACTCAATTGCAGCCACATGCAATTGATGAAATATACCCAGACTGACAAAATTTGGCAATTTGAACTTTGGAGAGAGCATGATATCCATGAATAGTTGTGGTTATTAAAGGGTAAGGGATTGACATGAGTGGTATAAATGAATACTGGAGATAATCCCCACCCCCACCCCTGGCACGGACACCCCGTCCGTAGTGTTTTACCATCCAACTGGTCACATTGCAAGAGAAGAGTATTGATTACAGCAGTGCTTTTGCACTTTTCCTCATTAAATAAGATGTGATTCAGGTGATCAGTAATCAGTCCCTCATGAAGCAGAATGATGTGCTTGTGTAGGAATTTAACAGACACTGGCATGGAATGGTTGTCATACTCATAAAGACGCTCTAATTTTTTTCTGGAACTGTATAAATATATATCCTGTGATATTTTTTTGTTGTCATGGATATCATGGTGCTTGAAGAGCGATTGAACTTTGAGAATATAATTGTGACATGAGGTCAAGGCCAGTCAATACCCTCCTCCAGTCCATCTCAGCAGACATCAGCATGGCTTTTGGTCGTGGAACCAGAACTGGATATTTCTGTTTAACTAAACTTGGGTATTTCCATCAAACTACACTTCGTTCAAATGATTCTCGGGGCTGACTCGTCTTAAACTCTTATCGTTGCTGACTGAATGTAACCTCTAACGTGGTCATGTTTGTGAACCAACTGAAGTAAGGACTTATGTAAGGATGCCTTATTTGCATTGAATTCGCATAAACGTATAACCTACTTTGACCTAGGCACAGTCAGACAAGGGAAGAGGGGGCTCCACCACCATTTAACCTGCTATTTTCTCTCTCTTTCTCTTGACTGTTTGGCGTTTATCCTGTTGTTTTCTTCATTTTCTTCAGTCTTTGGCCTTATTCAAGCTTTTATTTGTAAGGTTATATGTGTAAATGTTTTCCTCCAGTTCCTGTCGTTCTTTAAGTCATGTTTTCTGGTTGGGTTCTGTGTTACTAATAACAGTTGTTCATCATATTGTGTGGTACATGGATAAACAAAACAAAAGGCAAAGCGTGGCGAGCGTAGTGTCAGTACCAATGATTGAGTCATTTATGAAGGCGCTGAGCCATTTCTGCAACCAAATATTAAGCTTTATAAAACCACAATGTAATAAAAAATGTCTATCACACTCAATCCAAACAAGTCGTCATCCGAGGGATAAAATGCCACAGCCATCGAGCTGCTGATATCGCTGAAAGGACAAGACAATCTTATTCCAAACAGGAGGCGCAGACCGAGTCCTCAGGGAAATCTGCAGTTGCTGAGCTTTTTCTCGCTCTTGCTGTCTTCCAGGTGGAGTCTGAGTCCTCATAAAGGTCAGGGACATCAGGTAAAGTCCTCTTCTGAAAGGCCGGAGTGCTGTTCTGCCCACTGACCTGTGAAATATCAACGCCAGCCACAGCAACCACCGCAAATGGAACAATGCAACTTGAAAGGCTGTCAGTGTTCACCCTTTGACGACCTCCACTGGGTGGAATAAGGGTGCAGGTGGTCTGTACATAGTGAGCAGCTGTGCTTTATAGGTAAATAAGAGAGGAGGGTGACCACATCTTCCTGATTTTTTCATGTGATGTTCACAGTTAAAGGATTCTAAAGTAGAGGAGACGTTATGCTGGACTGATGATTTAAATTTGCTAAAATGTTTTTGTTGTGTGTACAGTATTGTTTTGTGGACAGAAAACCCATCTTTTACATTATTGCAATTTCTTTCAAAGAAATTGGCCGGAAGAAAACGAAAAGAAACTAATTTAAAATGAATGAAAATACAAGTCATTATATAATTCAAGTCATCAGTAATTTGACATAATAAAGCAAAACGGAAGTAATAAACTGAATACACCATAATAGAGCTTACTAAAGTCACCTGTGGATTGAAAGCCGCATTTGTTTCACTTGAGCCTGGTACTGTATGAATATGTATTCTAATACAAAATGTTATTTATCTGGAACATATAACAAAATGCAAGGTATTGTTAAACTTATTCAGTCTGGTTACTTTAGTACAATAGTTATATAAAGACATTAGAAACCATATGACTTTAACCTAACACAAGGTGAACTGCACTGTTAAAACAAGCAATAAAGGTGACACACTGTCTGTATTATAAATAAGTATAAATAAACTATGTTACTAGTTTGCATCCAAAGCTCAAGTTCTAAGCAGACATATTCATTAACAAATTGGAGAGGTGGGGACTGCTGAGAATAATGCTAACACCGAGAGCTGAGCACGTTATTATCCTTTCAGTATTTTCCCGCAGGCTAGAGTGAGGCTAATTACATGGGAATAATTAGGGTCATCACGCGTGACTAGGATTCTCTGCTAGACAGCCGACTACTGGAATTTACCGTCTAAGACTTGAGCTTGAATTGGATCCCAAAAGCTTGCCGTTGCTCAGTAGATAAATGTTCATTGCTGGATCTTTTTTATGAAGTGATGCAGTTTTAATGTTTTCAAAACAAACTTTACTGACTAAACTGCTGAATAAAATAAATTAATGAAATAATATTGCAGAGCCATAATAATCATGACAGCTATAATAATTATTATAATTAGCTTGTTTACCTGCCTAGCAACTGAGATCGTTCTTTAATGTAGCCTGATTGCTGAGGTATATTATTATAGTCATTGGTGGGACCAAACCATGTTTGGGGGCTCTGACTGACCCCCCACCACCACCACCTGCAGTGGTGATCTTTGATCCAAAGCGTTTATTGTATTCTGGATCCCTGAATGGTTTATTATGTTCTTGACTCAAACAAAACACATTAAAAGTCACTTGTTATGCTGAATCAGCAGTGTTAGTGCAGAGAACACAATAATTTCTGCATGACAAAGATGTGAGTCATTTGTTCTGTATTTTTATGTCGCGTGTCATGGCCTGCAATGCAAACTTTACAGCTGACGCAATCTTTACAGTCCTCCAGGAGTGCATTAAACAAAACAGGATTTCTCAGTTCTCCTGATAACCAAGGCTTTTCAAATAAAAAGTGTGACAAAATGTATTTCTACTACAACTGATGGATCAATAAATGAGGAAATCCTACTTTGTGGAGGACCCCCCCAGTGGTTTATAGCGTTTTGAGACTGTATAACATAAATGAAGAACATGGTTTAACACAAGAACACTGCATGTCAAGTAAATATTAACTCATTCATTAATTTTCTATAACTGCTTATTCCCTCCTAGGGTAGCGGGTACCTGGAGACAATCCTGGGGTCTACGGGTGCGAGGCAGGGACTCACCATGGGTGGGGCGTCAAAATAAACATCTGAAAGTCTTTGAGACCATTTTAGCGCTATATAAATAAAATGAAGTGGGGTTAAATCTAGATTTCTATTAGCCTGTAATGAAATATACCGTTGTAATTTCTATGGAAACGATCCTGAAACAAACTGATGAAGTGGATTCTCGTGGACATTTCTTTTGACTCTTCATGGGCTGATTTATGTTTCCAGGGACTGAAATACTCCAGTCATATCATTTTTAAGCTTTATCGCACCATTATTGCTGCTGTGCAGCCGAGTACCATTTAAGAGCTGCTATCTATTTCCCCCACCGATTCTCCATAATTAGCCCAAGGGAAATAATACAGTTTCTCTTCATCAGGCTTGGCACTCGGAGGAAGCGTGTCAGGTGTGGAGGTTCCCCTCATGTTGACTCACACACTGTGACAGAGCAGTACACTTTCAGCAGCATGTACTGAAATGACTGATCCATCTCCATTGTTTAAGGTCACGCTGTTCATTAAAATGGACATGTCGATTTTTCTGGAACTCCTCTGACCTTTCTCTAAAAGTCAGCAGTTGTCTAGGCACGGCTGCAGACTTCACATGCCTCTACTGTAACAAACAATGATCTCAATTAAACACAGGGAGGCGGGGCACGCAGGAAGAGTGGCGGCGTGCAATGAGTTCACTGTTTTCAGCCTTTGGGAAGAACTTTAACTGTGAAAGCTGTCATGTTGGAGAAAAAGCTGCTGAAGTAAGCTTCTGGCACAAACAGCTAATGGTACTTTTGGAGAAAAGTAGTCATTTTGTGAAAAAAAAAAGTGAAAAAAGAGTGAACAAACAGAGATTGAAGGTAGTAATTAACAGTAGTTTTGAAATGAGTAGCTAAAAGTAGGTTTAAAAGAAGTAGTTAACAGTTTAAAAATAATTGAGATGTCTAATTAACAGGTTAATTTCAATCAGTCACTGAAAAAAATTACATGTTTTTACTCTGATTTAGCGCATGCCATGGTGGTTCTGTCTGGTTAACCCTGTCTGATTCTGGCCACGGGTGCTCTGTAAAATGAAGGACGCAGACGAGAACGTGCTGCTTGGCCCAGTGAGTGGAAAGATTACGTTTAAAAACGGAAAGATGGAATCATTGATAGCAGTATTGTTATCTGCAATTCATGCAATAAGGAACTTTTGTATCATTGGAGTAGACCAGGTCTAAAATATCACCTCAACACTAAACATTTAGGAGCTAACCCTGTGGTCCGAGCAGCACAGCCTGATCCCAGCACCAGCGGCCCACCACACTGGACCTGACCCAAAGTGAGCATGTCTACCTGTGACCCATTAAAACTCCCAGATAAAATGGTCTATTGTCACAAATAGTACTGAAGAAATAGTGACAGTGGTGTTATGTTGTTACCTGTAGGTTGTATTTGTGGCTAGTGTTGCTTTTGTCAATGAAAATGATGATTAAATATCATCGTCAACAAGCATTTATCACATGACAAAAACAAGATGCAATGTAAATGCTGGTCATGTAACAATAACTATAACGAAATGCATCATGTAATATTGTTGACGAATGAGAACGAAATGTTAAAACTAAGCTGAAATGTCTCTTCATTTTTGTTGACTAAAACGAGACGACACGTTATTTCCTGTACTATAGGGAGGTGAGAAAAAAGTATTGGGATGCTCAACCTTAGGGTTGAACAGCATTACGTCCCAATACTTTTGTCCATTAAGAGGCACTGTGAATTAAATCTATCTAGAGTGAACAAAAGTATTGGGACGCAGGGCAAATATAGTCCCAGGAAGAGAGAAATGGCACACAGACAGACACACACACACACACACACACACACACACACACACACACACACACACACACACACACACACACAC
>JBBPDC010000084.1:22069332-22082174 GCA_037974485.1 Hemigrammopetersius urotaenia | reverse complement strand
TTTAGAAGAAAGCGATTAACAGTAGTTTAGAAGAAAGTGACTATCGGCCGTTTAGAAGAAAGTGATTAACAGTAGTTTAGAAGAAAGTGACTAATGGTCATTTAGAAGAAAGCGATTAACAGTAGTTCAGAAGAAAGTGACTATCGGTCGTTTAGAAGAAAGCGATTAACAGTAGTTCAGAAGAAAGTGACTAATGGTCGTTTAGAAGAACGCAATTAACAGTAGTTTAGAAGAAAGTGACTATCGGTCGTTTAGAAGAAAGCGATTAACAGTAGTTTAGAATAAAGTCACTAATGGTCGTTTAAAAGAAAGCGATTAACAGTAGTTTAGAAGAAAGTGACTATTGGTCGTTTAGAAGAAAGCGATTAACAGTAGTTTAGAAGAAAGTGACTAATGGTCGTTTAGAAGAAAGTGATTAACAGTAGTTCAGAAGAAAGTGACTAATGGTCATTTAGAAGAAAGCGATTAACAGTAGTCTAGAAGAAAGTCACTAATGGTTGTTTAGAAGAAAGCGATTAACAGTAGTTTAGAAGAAAGTCACTAATGGTCGTTTAGAAGAAAGTGATTAACAGTAGTTTAGAAGAAAGTCACTAATGGTCGTTTAGAAGAAAGTGATTAACAGTAGTTTAGAAGAAAGTGACTAATGGTCATTTAGAAGAAAGTGATTAACAGTAGTTTAGAAGAAAGTCACTAATGGTCGTTTAGAAGAAAGCGATTAACAGTAGTTTAGAAGAAAGTGACTATCGGCCGTTTAGAAGAAAGCGATTAACAGTAGTTTAGAAGAAAGTGACTATCGGCCGTTTAGAAGAAAGTGATTAACAGTAGTTCAGAAGAAAGTGACTAATGGTCGTTTAGAAGAAAGTGATTAACAGTAGCCTAGAAGAAAGTCACTAATGGTTGTTTAGAAGAAAGTGATTAACAGTAGTTCAGAAGAAAGTGACTAATGGTCATTTAGAAGAAAGTGATTAACAGTAGTTCAGAAGAAAGTGACTAATGGTCATTTAGAAGAAAGCGATTAACAGTAGTTTAGAAGAAAGTCACTAATGGTTGTTTAGAAGAAAGTGATTAACAGTAGTTTAGAAGAAAGTCACTAATGGTCGTTTAGAAGAAAGCGATTAACAGTAGTTTTGAAGAAAGTGGTTATAAAGAAAATGACTAATGACCATAGCAGAACTCTGCATGTTGACAAAACTGTAGTAAGTGGGAGTCTTAAAGAATGTAGCTAGGAGTTATTTTTGAAGAAAGTTGCGATGTTGTAAAAACGGCAAGCTTGTTCAAGTTTGGCTGATGCTCATTCTGCAACATGGACAACTTTGACTCCCATTGTTATTTCGGTCGCTCTGATTGTTAGTGCCTGCCTCTGCGTTGTGTTTCTCGCTCTGTCTGTTTTCAGCTTCTTCTCCCAGAGGAGATGTAAGGACAGCGGCATACGAGACTGATTCAAGCCTACTAATCTCCAGCACAAGTGCGATCTTATTTACCTGCTGAAGGCTACAGAACAACAACAGAGACAAACTCTGGGGAACGGGTTGTTGTGAATAGAAAACAGAGGAGAGAGAGAGAGCGAGAGAGAGAGAGAGAAATGTGAAAGCCTCTTACCTCCACAGGGAGCTCTCGGTGACACTGCCCAAGTGGAAGTCATAAAGCTTGGTCAAGATCAGAATCACCTGTAAAACACAAAAGCACCAGTTAGGTTTTCAGGGCAAGAAAGCATCATGAAGCAGGAACACATTATAAAAAAAGAACCACTTTTTATGAATAAACAACCAGATTAAGTATTCATAGGTTAAACTAAAGATTACTTCAAGGCATTCTAAAATCATTTTACTATTTTGTTTTAGCATTTAAATACCACTGTAGTTTGCTGTATTTTTTGTATTTTTCTTTTATTTGTTGGCACGACCTGAACAATGTTGCTTTAAGCAATAACAAGCAATTTAATTAATCTTTCCCAAGTAAAACTGTGATGTTGCCTTAATTGCATGAGAAAAAATAAAAAAAATAATGAGGTAAAATTAACCAACATGTTTTTCTCCCTTATTACAAATGAGCCAGCTGCAGGTGGTTAAAGGACCAGTTTTTCCTGAATTGTGGGTTTTCCCCTCAGGTTCATATGTTTGTTAGATTTATGTACCAACAATATAATAATTGTGTGCTTCATCAATTCCTGACCCCTTTATATCCTATAGAATGAACCACGTGTATGAAACATGGGGTTTGGGTGAGGCCCTTTACTTCCAGTGAAGGACAATCTTAATGCTTCAGCAGACCAAGACATTTTGGACAACAGCATGGACACAGTTTGGGGAAGAACCTTTTCTATTCCAGCATGACTGTGTCCCAGTGCACAAACCAAGATCCATAAAGACATGCTGGATGAGTTCAGTGTGGAAGAACTTGACTGGTCCACACAGAGCCCTGACCTCAACCCCATCCAACACCTTTGGGATGAACTGGAACGGAAATAGTAAGTCAGGTCATCAAACAGCAGTGTCTGACCTCATAAATGTTCTACAGAATGAATGGGCACAAATTCCCACAGAAACTTTAAAATCTTGTGGAACACCTTCCAAGAAGAGTGGAAGCTGTTATAGCTGCAAGTGGGTCTTTCATAACTTTCATAACTTCATATGTATTTGAATACAATAGTGTGAATACAATAGTGTAGTATAGTGTAGCTCCTCTCCAAAAGACTCCTTGCTGATTTTCACCTATCACATACTGTAAAAAGGTCCCATTCGGGAGGGCATTGACCGTTGCCTAATGTATACAATGAAGGCCCAGGAGAAATTCCAGCAGGCCGCCATGTTCTTGTGTATACTGCTGAGCTGAACGTGCTCCAATCTGGCTGTGAAGCTTTTGATTCTGACATGATTGATCTGGATGGTTCTTGACCTTGAACGTTGGGGTTGTTTGATCTGCAAGCTTTTTCAGGTCTCAACATTCAGAAGATTTAGCCTTTGGGGTTAAACAAAGGACAACAGGGGGGCTTTGATAGCCGCAGAGCTGCCTGTCCAGAGCATCTCACACCCTTGCACTTGATATGTGCTTGCACACACAGACGCACACACACACATATACATACACATATTCACACTGTGGCCTACTTGTGGTATTTTGGCAAACTCCTCTTTCAGATTGATATAAATGGCAATATGTTAAAAATACAGTTTTAGAAGCAACAGCAACAGGAGTCCAAGTAATACACTATATGAACAAAAGTATTACATTACATCAACAGGGACTTAAATGACATTGCATTCAAACACACAGACTTTAATATGGACTTTCAACAAGTCACTTGTTTCTGAAGGTATAGGAAACTAAACAGCTGAAAAGTTTATGCAGGCAAATATCTGCAGCAGTAGTGCATGACTAGCTGATTCTTCATTAGTTTGGCTGATGATTCTCCTGCTTAGGTTTATTATGGCTCTCATGAGATGCCATTTCTTCCACTCAGATCCTCATAAGCTGAGCTGACTGTTGACAGAATGATTTAATTGTAAAATATATTTAATAAAAGAAATTTAAAAAAAAATTATATATACATGCTGTTTTCCACAGTTTTGGCCTGTAGCATAAATGCATGTTGAAAATGCTGCCAACATATGTATCTTGGATGCTTTATAAATGAAGTCACTTAAAAAAGCCCTGAGTTCGGCTTCCTTCCAGTGACTGGCCAGTTGATGTAAAATCAATCCAAAGGATCTTTTGAAAGAAGATAATGAAATTTGAGCTCAAAGATAATAAAGGCATATAGGATAATGAATGCAAAATAATAATGTAAGTAAGCTGAAAGTGGATCTGATAGGAAAGGAATGCTGCAGTGAATCGATTCCCCTTTTCCAACAAAAGAAAACATCTAAACATTAGCATCCAAGCATTAGCATAGACATGACATTAGCCATTGCACTTGGATTGTCATTATGTAATTAATCTGAGGCTTGTTGCTTACATTTGCCTAATGAGTGTGAAAGCAGAGCTGCAGACTGATTGGGGATAGCTGTGATTCTTAGTCACTGCCAAGCTGAGTCAAGACTATTTCTGTCCAGACGATGCTGCCTTGTACCCAGTTTAGGTTTGGACAGTGTGAGGTGATGTACAGGGGGTCTTCAAGTTGTGCCACAGTTCTGTAACCCGAATTTTGGTGAAACACTCCCTAACCTCAGTCCCTTATGGATCCCAACACAGATGTAAAATTATAAAAGCACAACTAAGCCACAGAAAAAGGAAAAGGAAATCTCTATCCCTCATACGCCGCGTTATTGCATATTCTTCGAGTTCGAGGCAAACCGTGTAACCCGAGTGGGAGAGAAGATCCCACAGAACTCGAAACGTTGTATGTGGAGACTGCTGTAACTCAAGGATGCCCTGTATTTAAATAGGTGCCTAACCGGAGCAGATCTCACAGATACGCCACCTCATTTTGTGGCTGAAAGTGATGTACACCATCATTCACAATTTGACATCCTTTGTCATGTTGATAGTTGTATATAGGTTTTAATTTATGTGATGTGAAGGAGATGCAAATATTATAAAAAAATGGGTTGATGTTTTGATTTTGGTTCAATATTTTAAGCATACTGAGGTTTCTGTCCTGAAAGTTCTCCCTGGTTTAAAGATCTGTTTCTAAGACGTAAAATAAAAGAAATCTGGGAATTTTTGGTCTTTATGGGTCTTTGCATTCGACATCTTGAGCATCAACACAAAGCAGGGGAACCTGCACGTAAGAAGTTGTTTTGCTTGTACTTGCTACAGGGACCTGTGCCGCTTGTGTTCTACCTCCAGTTAAATGATATTCCAACCATTTAAGCACCTTTGTGGAAGTGCATTATTGAGAACATTGATTCCAGATTGATCAGAAGGCCATGGGTTCGAAACCACTGAGGTGCCCTTGAGCAAGGTACTGTCCTCTGCTTCACTTGGTGAATGAGTTCAATACAGAGACAGAATTCCACACCGTTCACACTGTGTGTTGTGCTGTGGTTTGTTCATGTTGGACTATAAGGGGCCATTTTACATTTTAAAGTATTTAGCTCTATTCATCCTCTGGGTGCCTCCAGTTCGGGTGCAGATAGGCCCTCATTTGCATATCTCCCCTCAGTCCAGGTCAGCATGGCCTGCTGTTAAACATGTGCCTGCCTTAAGCGGCTCTGACAAGTACAGCTTTACTGTGAGTCACGTCGCTTAGAGGTGTCCACACAGCACCTCGAATAGCAGCTGAAAGAGATGTAATATTGGAAAGGAGGGGCAATGCAGGAGACTGGCAGCCGTCCTTGACCTGATCTGTCCCATCTCCCTCCCAGCGAGGCTGCTTCTGCAAAGTGTCCTGAGAGTTCTGGAACGCCAAGGGTGGGAGGGAGTGAGGGATGAAAGGATGGACAACTCTGATATGTTTAGTCAAGAAAAAAAAACGGTGCTCAAGCCTCGGGCCCCTCCTTCCAAGATGGAGAGCAGATGGTTCAGGTCAGACTGCTGTGCCAAAAGAGAAGTACAGCACAAAAAATTATAATAAATGAGAAAAAAAATTAGACATTTTGCCCAAAATAAATAAATTAAAAATTCCACAGCAAACTGGAGGGGAGTGTATGTGCGTTCCTGCAAGGCTTTTGCTTGTCTGACATACGAGGGTTATTCAGCTGCAGGGGGGTAGGCACACACACACACACACACACACACACACACACACATGCACACACCAGCAGCCTCTACCCCTCATGTCATTATGAATTGTAGATTTGACCAGATGGCAAGGGTTGTGGAAAAAAAACATTTTTTTTGTGAAATGTCCTGCAACACACACACACACAGTCTCAACAGATGTGTAATCTGTGTACTAAGAGAAAGGTCAGTTGCGTTACCCTTGACCGAAACACAGAAAGATCAGAATTTGGAGGGTACAAGAACTACATGTATTTATTCATGTAAAGCTTTAAGCCTCATAAGTCTAGCATTTCTATGGAAATACTGCTCTACATATACCTTTACAATAAATTATATAAATGACCCAGAAAGTATTACATAATGTGTTATATTAACATTAAATTTACTTTCTGCATTAACAGGTTTTTTTTTTCCATTTTGACACATTTCATCTAAACCAAAATTCACATCTCAGTAAAAGTAACTTTACAGGACAAAGAAAAAACTTTAAATTAGAAAAAGAAAAATTTTAAACTTTAAATTAAAGTTAATTTACAGTGTCTGTTCTGGTCAAGTAAAGTAAAATGGCCCCTTATAGTCACATGTGAACACAGCACACCACAGCACACAGTGTGAAATTCTTCCTATGCATTTAACCCATTCACCAAGTGAAGCAGAGGGCTGCCAGCGACGCAGCACCCAGGGAGCAGTGTGGGGGGAGGGTAGCTTGATTAAGCTGTACCTCAGTAGTTGCATTAGCAGTCCTGGGATTCGAAGTCCAGGTCTTCTGATTGTAAGGGCAACTCCCTAGCACCCAAATATAAGGTGTAAATACTTTAAGCATGTTTAAAATGTTAGCTATAAATTAAAAGAGAAATTATCTTTGAGGTTTAAAAGGGTTAACAGTTAACAGTAACATTTTCTACAGCCTTTTCAAGAGCATTTTCAGTCAGTAGACTTTGCTGGAGCCTACATTCTAACTAAAACATTAGAGCGTGGATATGCATTTTCTCCCACCAAGTTAGATGATATGACATAATAAATTGTATTGACTTTGGGTTCAATTGACTGCTTTGAAGTTAATTCGGGTAATGCATCTAATGCCACATAGCAGACAAAACACGGTACAAGTAGACGTCACGTATCAAGCACAAGGTTTTCTCACCGAAACCCCAATTGACCTGCAATTAACACTAGAAATGTCAATTATGCTTGACTTGGATTGTCATCACTGGACTGTAATTAGGCAACCGTGGTGAAAAGAAATGTTATTAGCATAACTAAATGTTCCATGTCCACAAAGACCAATTTAAAGTGTCAAACTCAATTTTGGAGAGTGAGGCTGTATGACCCACTACTAATGAACGCACTAATGGCTTTTTTTGGGGAAAATCTCTCTCTCATACACACAGATATGTACATGCACAAAGACATACACACCACTCTTACTTTCTGTACTTTTAATTGTGTTATCTCTTGATTGCTGGTGACTCCTGCTGGGTCAGTGCCGAGCTGACCAGAGATGTGTGGAGCTAAATTAAGAGCTGCAAACACAACAGAGGAGCCTGAGTACAAAGACGAGGAGATAAATCAGCTGCTGATGCAGAAAAGCCCTGCTATGGACCTCTGTTAGCATGCTAGTCATCTCCAATAAAACCAGATGTAATGCGCACGCTACACATAGAGACGCTTGTAAATGTCAATTTGCAACTCAACTGCAGACTTGATCCCTGGACACAAATAAACCTAATAACACAAAGTGTTGATAGCCACAAAGTACAAAGTATGTCACAGAAAACAGCTTAAATGTTGGCTACTATGTTGGCTATCAATCATATTATTTATTTGGCTGTAGTCTTTATATTCATAAAGTTATTTGTAGATATATATCATGAAAAATCACTGTCATATTCAAACAACTCAATAGTGTACAGTACACATGTCAGTCTTCATTCATTTCATTTCTAGTCAAAATGGCAATTTGTACAAAGTATTTATTTTTCAGAGCAAAAACAGGAGGAGAGAGACTTTTACCAAGAAATTTCTCAAAACCCTCCAACAAGAAGCATAGGAATCGATCTATTTAATTTGTCCTCTCTTTACCTTTGTGCCCCGCGCTGCCACTTTAACTCTTCCATCCTTCTAATCCTTAATCCTACCATTTACAGCCATGTGCTCCTAGGAAAATCTGCTCTCAAAGGAAAATCTGCTCTCTGAAATTCCTATTCAAAGAGACACCAATATTCACACAAATGCAGCTCCCCAAACACACCCCAACTGTCATGCTTATTCCTTTTTCATGAGCACCTTAACTGGCCTAAGGAGAGCTTTCTGAGGAGATTAGATAGATCTACAACTTGCATTGGAGAAGGAGAAAGTCAAAAGAACAAAGAGTTCCCAAAAAGAGGTGATAAAAAAATGATAAAATATAGAAAACGGGCTCCTAACAAATGTTCAAGCCCACCATTATCAGTCTGTCCATTATCAGTCAGCGCTTAAAGCTTTAATCTTTGAGAGAGATGAGAAAATGAAGCTCTATTCTTGCTTCAGATAAAAAAAATAAATCTACCAGTGTTTCTGTCATTTTGAAAAAAAACTCAACACTGTGATTCTGAAGGAATGTATTGCCATCAAGAAGCTGTTACTGAGAAATGGAAATGATCAAAAAATGGTAACTGAGAAGTGGGGATGGCGAAGAGCAGAAAACATAGTATAGACAATAAGCATCAGACATCAAACATGAAGCTGTGGACAGACAACAATGAGACACAATTAACAAATCAAGAATGATAAAATTATTGCACTTATTGATGTATTATATATGTGTATATATAGTTTAAATTTCTGTACAGTTGTTTCTATACAGCTCTGTACAGTTCTTGTTTAAGAGCTGAATGGTGAACACACCACATTGTACTTTAGCACAACTATTATGTTCATAGGTCAGCAAAGTCAACATAATTATCTCAATTTTTACCTTTTTTTTTTACCATCAAATGTATTCAACCCTTAGTTTGTTTAATCACATTTTATTGGCTTCTAGCTTTTATGCAGAGGAAAAATGATTAACCAGTCAGGATCATGGATTTTCCATATTTCTGCCAGCATGTAAAAAACAGCTAGTGATCAAGTGGAGATGAGGACAGAAACTTTTGAAACTTTATCAGCTGTTAACATTTGGAGTGACCTCATTTTTCTCCTATAATTAGTTTGTTATAAAAATAATTTTCGGTGGAACTGTCATAAAGGTATATTATCTCTTATGCCTTTTAAGACTTTCAGTAGATTATACCTTAAATAATTAACTGGGAAATGCTGAACAGATTGACATCCACTTAAAATGCAAAAGCACATTGCACTTATCAATCAAACTGGTGACTTGGTTTAGCATGTTACTAAAAACGACTGATAGTAATTCCTGGCTTTGAGTTTCCATGGCCCTTCAGGATCTAAGATTGAAAAAAAAATCATGCTACATCTGATTTACAAAGAATAAACGGTATTTACATTTATTTGATGCTTTCATCCAAAGCGACTTCCATTCCCTAACTACAGGGGACAGTCTCCCTGGAGCAACTTGGGGTTAAGGGTCTTGCTCAAGGGTCTTAAGGGTCTTGGTGGTAGGAATCGAACCCATGAGCTCTACCCACCAGACCACCAACACTACAATATTTATGGCTAATATCATGAATGTTTTGTTTGGTTGTTGTACATACATTCCACCATATTTATATTTACATTAACGGCGTTTGGCAGACGCACTTATCCAGAGCGATATTCACCAGTGCTTAAAGAGTCCACTGTTTTTCACACCTCAAATCGACTTCTTCTTTTTACCAGCTAAGTTACACACCTTAACAAATCCTGTCAAAAAGAAAAAAGTCAGTTAGAAAAAAACATGGACATGAATGAAGAGGCTATGTATAGGAAATATATAGGAAAAAATATGCAAGCAATAAGCATGAGGACTAGTTAGTTCCACTAGGTGCTGCTTGAAGAGTTGGGTCCACTCTTTCGATATTTGGTATTTTCTCCTCGCCATCATAGTACAGTACTAACCAAGCTAATCTATGTAGTCCAGTGTCTTCCTTGGTCAAACACATTGATAGCAATTGGCACGCTGTTTGTTAGTACTGAAAAAACACAAAACAACACTATGTCGAGCCCATCCAGGATTAAAGGCTGAAACCCCTCACAAAGAGACACAGGCCCACAGCTTGGAGGGGTAGTTCAGCCAAATGCTAATCGGACTAACAACGAATGAAAGCTAGCGTCGGCCATTAGTATGAGCTAGCGGCATGAACCTTTTATCTATTGTTAGTCATGTTAGCGTGGTTTGACTGAACTTTAAACGTGGCAAACACTCAAGGCAAGGCGGCATCAGATGAGCAGCAGATCTGAGTGCTGAGTCACAACAGTTCTTCCTTTATCCACCATCAAAACAACAGTTGCTCTGGGTTTTCCATGTGAACTAAATGTAACGCGTTTCGAAACCACCATTTGCCTGCCCCTTTCGCCACACATGATTTATGGTCCAAAAGCATAGCTTCAGACCCAAACAGGAGGTGCCATCTGCAACTGCTTACTGAGTGCTATGTACACAGCACCATCGCACTAGATGGTGAGCCAGCACACACCCCTGATGACATGCCAGTGGCAGTTGGCACTGATTATTATCCAAACGTATTTAGGCTTTCAGGCTCACAGCGACATGTCTGCCACAAAACAATTACTCTGTCAAACATACCAACAGCATTATTATTATGCAGCAGAAAGTTGACAGCTTCATCTGTTTAGAACAAGAATGACTGTCTTTCCCTGGTCTGAGAACAGCCGCCTTTATGTCCCTTAGGTCACCTTATTTGGCCCCCTGCTTTAGATTCTTTGCTGCTCTAAGCAGAACAGTTTTGCCATCATCCCACAGACTTCACTAGTATGAAATATCTCCCTCACACAGAGAAAAATCAATCATATCTCCACGGTCAAGAAACACATTATTCGATAATAATTATTTTTCATATGTGGTATGTGCAGCGACAACAATAATAGATCATTCCACTATATTCCACTATATCCAGAACAATGGTATATATTTTAATTGGTTGCACCAGAAAAGAAAAAAAGACAGTACATTTCAGAATATTAGACTACTGAAATAAACAGATCTGGTACTTTTAGTAAGATCTGGTAAGTTTTTATGCAGATCCAAAGTATTTGCTAGAAATAATCTGCAGGTACTGCAAACTACTTGGTGGTGTAATTTGTTTTTAGCTTTTTTCAGAAATAACATCTTGAACAACATAAAAAAAAAAACATCCCAATCACTCCTCAGTGAAGACAAAGGGGTATGGAGTCAAAGTAACTTAGAAAACATAATCGCGATGGAATACAGTGCAGTTATGTCCCCTAACTAAAAGTACTGAATCCTTAAGGATACCATCTCAGTAATATAAGTGGTACGACCCCAGCGTTACCTCCTTTCTTTGCCTATTTAGCCTCAATTTAATGTTCAAGTCATGTTGATGGGGTGTTTCATAGGCACAGTACAGAGCCAGTCTGTTCAGAGGACATGTATTAATCTATCAGTCCCTACTATATACACTTCTGTACACCTAATAGTTGAGCTATGTTGACCTGCAAGCTTTGCCTGGGGTCTACAGAGTGCCGCTATGAGAGAAAAAAACATACTTCTAAAGGCAATAACTCAGCAACTATAAAGTATAGACTAGCAGAGGGTATGATAGTGGCTGGAAGCAAGAAGATGTTGAAAACAGTGTAAAGCTGCCTGCTGGTGTCATCGTGGTTGCTTGTGGGAAGTGAGCACGATATCTCATTAAAAATGAACATGGAATACTGCGTGTTCTTTTCCAGCATGCTACACAAACACACACACGCACGCACACACCCACACACACGCAAATGCCTCTATCTAGGCATTAAATACATTGTTGGGAGTCAGTGGAGTTTCACACGGGTAGTAGATTGTGTTTGACTAAGTTTGTCGCGTCTTACACAGCCCCCTTGGAGACTTCTGACACCATTTTAATAAAGCAAAGGGTTTATACAGAGCAATCTCTGTAACTCTGCATCTATTTTTGACACATCATTAAACTGCCAGCCATGGTATGAGACAAAAAGAGCATTTTTCCCCTACAAATGTCGCTTTCAAAGTTCTGGAACAATGGGTGTCATTTAACCGAGATAGAAATCCTTTCAAACAGTGGTACAAACAAACTATGTCAAGGATTTTTTGAAGTAAATGAGTGTGACATATTATGTAAACCTTGTAAAATGTTCAAAGTCATTCCCCAGTCCATATGGAATATAAGCTGCAAAACAACCTGCTTTGTATTCTCTGCTTTTGTGATGTTGCAAGATACTTGTTAACATATATCTGCCTATTATATACACATAAATGCCTAGTATATCTACCTATTATTTCAGTCTGGATTGTTCTTTGAATCAGGCATAATACAAAGTTGCCAGTCAGAACATATGTCATTTACACACATATTTAAAATTGGCCTAGATAGTGTCAACACTATGTAAAAATTACATGAACATGCCAATAGAAATGGAAATGATCCATTTCTATGATCCAGCTTACTCATGTTACAATACAAATTATGTTACAATACAAATTATGTTACAATACAAATTACGTTTAAAAACAAATCATGTTAATTTGTATTTAAAGTCAGGGACATGTCTTCTCTGTCCTTAAGAGTCACTTTTCTGGAGTTGCAAAGCTTTTGTCCCAACAATATATGAGTCTTTTACATACACAAAAATAGCCTGATAGCATGGCCACGCCCACCTCCACATGACACATTTGTTTTCCCCACTTTCCCCACTTTCCCCACTTCCCCACCTGATGAGTAACACCTGTTCTGCATTTCTTCCCTCTCTACTTATTTTTAGCCTGAGCTTGAATCTGGTGTCTGTTCACCATCATGCCTCTGGCCAGTGAAGCATGCACAGAGCTTTGTTCGTTTATCTGTGTATTTCTCTCATGGATTTAAAGAAACCTGTGCTCCTGGCAGCTCCTCTGACACTGAAGATACTGACCAGGGTAGTGGTGGCCTAGTGGTAGGATACTTGCCTCTGGACCAAGAGGTCATGGCTTCAGCACACCACCACTGGGTCCCTGAGCAAGACCCTTAACCCCAAGTTGCTCCAGGGAGAGACTGCCCCCTGTA
>JBBPDC010000084.1:22016394-22033988 GCA_037974485.1 Hemigrammopetersius urotaenia | reverse complement strand
AGGGGGGACAGAGAGAGAGAGAGAGAGAGAGAGAGGGACAGACAGAGACAGAGGGAGAGACAGGGAGACAGAGAAAGGGGGGCAGAGAGAGGGACAAAGAGAGAGAGTGAGAGAAAGAGAGAGAGAGAGAGAGAGAGAGGGAGAGACAGGGGGACAGAGAGGAGTGGGACAGAGAGAGGGAGAGAGAGAGAGAGAGAGAGAGAGAGGGAGGGAGGGAGGGACGGACAGAGAGAGAGTATAGATCACAGGAGCAACCCATTTACTGCGACTAAGCGGAAATACATGTGATGTTATTCTGTACAGATCCTGGTATTTGACCCACTCTGTAGAACCTGCTCTGGCTAAATCGAGTCCTTTAAACAGCCTGTATGTTTGTGGGCAAACGACCACCCTCTGAAAGGGCCTCGGACGTCTCTGGTTTCTCTTTTCCTCCTAAAGTTTCTGTGAGACATTCCTCGCCTCTCTAAATATACCTGCCTGTGTTCCGATAGGCCCTATCTCTGCCCCTACAAACACACACACACACTCGCGTTTCTGCCCCTGGTTATGTGCCTCTCTTCAGTTCTCTTTAGAGATTAGCAAGAGTGTATTAATGTGCTTTCATCCAAGGTTTCATACTGGAGCCCAAAAGCCTATTAGAAGATCTATTCAATATGACAGATGATTGAGAAATACAATCCATATCCCTGTAACAATGTTCTCAAAGCTGCTGCTGCTGCTGCTGATAATTAGTCAAGTCAAGCAGGTTTCATTGTCATTTCGACCACATACACACATAGTACCCAGTAAAACAAAACAATGTGCCTCCAGAACAGAGCACAAAAAAAAAACTGTGCTGGACAACATTTATTATTATTATTATTATTATTATTATTATTATTATTAGTAGTAGTAGTAGTAGTAGTAGTAGTAGTATTATTTACCTTCTGCATCCTTATGGACTCCTGCTAAAGTCTGAAATATTAGGTATTAATGTACATTTTCTGGAAAAAATAACACAGGTCAACAAAACGATTTTTTTTATAATCATCAGAAACCAAAACACACTTTTTTTATACCAGTTTTTTCATGCTTATTTCAGATCTGCTTATTTCAGTCACATAAACTTTTTGAATTATGGGTAATATTAGATTTGCAATAGACTTGCATGACAAACAGGCGCACACTGTGGCATAAATATAATGATCAGTGTCAGTCAGCTACCACTGATGGAATGATTATTATGATTATTATATGCTATGATTATTATATGCTATGATTATTATATGCTAATTATACTATCATGCAGTATAGAACTAGCTTCATCACAAACACTGTACGTGCGCGTAAAACTAAACACAGATCTGAAATCAGAATGAAAAACACTACAGAACCCACAGAAACTGATCTCTGATGATTGTTGACCTGTGTTATTAGAGCTGGATATTGTTACTTTTGCCTATAATCTGCATACTGGGATACTGGAAAGACTGAAAACCTACACCTGGAACATTTTGCTTAAATGGGATCCTACTGTATCTTAGTAAACTCCCTGTATCTTCCTCATAGACAAGCTAATTATTTAGTTTTTATTCCTGATGTAGAGTAAACTTTTGGGTGGTGTTGTATGTTTTTTTTAAAAATTATTTTTACTTATTTCTCTAGCATTTCTTACAACACAAAAGAAAATTGAAAAAATATCCTCACAATGATTGAACTGAAATTGCTATTGTTAACACTGCAATGAAGATGTATGTGTGAACAATGAAAAAAACTTACCATCTGGTACCGCACACACCACTCCGGCTTCGTTCCCATGGTTACAGTCGCCGGAGACAAACTTTGTGCTTCTGCACTCCAGCAGGGAGTTCTCGTTGCCATGGCAGCCAAGGCGTTCGTAATGGAAGAGTCCGGACCCGGGTCCAAAGTAGGAGTGCTGGAGGGCGGTTCCGATCTCTCTGCACAACAACGGACTCACTATTATACAGGAGAACTGTTTTAGAATGATTGTCCAAGCTTCACCACGTCCATAAACCTCCTACCAGACACTCCTCTTCTCCTCTTCTCTGCTTCTCTCAACACACTCAGAGTCTCTCCTCAACATCCTCCTCTCAACACATTCAGAGTCTCTCCTCAACATCCTCCTCCCAACACACTCAGTCTCTCCTCAACATCCTCCTCCCAACACACTCAGTCTCTCCTCAACATCCTCCTCCCATCACATTCAGAGTCTCTCCTCAACATCCTCCTCCCATCACATTCAGAGTCTCTCCTCAGCATCCTCCTCCAAACACACTTAATCATTCTCCCAACACACTAAGAGTCTCTCCTCAACATCCTCCTCCCAACAGACTCAGGGTCTCTCCTCAGCATACGTCAAAAACAAAGCCTTTTACCTATTTGACGTTTCCTCCAATAGGTCCAATTCAAGATGTCCCTCTAGTTTAGTGATGGAAACAAAATAACTTCAATTCCACATGCTAATCCACTTTATTATGACCAACATGAACATGCATGACTATG
Organism: Hemigrammopetersius urotaenia; assembly: GCA_037974485.1. Classification (NCBI taxonomy): domain Eukaryota; kingdom Metazoa; phylum Chordata; class Actinopteri; order Characiformes; family Alestidae; genus Hemigrammopetersius; species Hemigrammopetersius urotaenia. The sequence continues at coordinate 22,031,486 of JBBPDC010000084.1, read as the reverse complement.
AGGGCACGTTTTATGGGGTTAAAGGAGTCGACGTCAAACTCTGTAATGTATCACTGACAATGCGTTACTTCACACATTGTCCCCCCCGCCCCCCCTCCCCTCAAATGTGAAAATAATATTTGCTGGGTTGCATTTTTAAGTGCTTTCTTGTATTATGCCTAATCAGGATAATTACACTCTCCAGCAAATATCGTTCTATTTTCTAAGCCGCACAGTCGCTGCTTAGCAAACTGCTGATATCTTCCACTGCCTCAAGCCTTCAGCTTGTTATCAGCACGCCAGTAAATTTGACGTTCTAGCTGCGAACAAAAAAAATGCTCCTGAGGGATGTAACAGTGTGACCCCATCCGCGAAAGTGTAGATTATGTTACTCATTCAAAGCCAAAAATAAATTTTAAAAATGTCATTGTTGTCAGTGGTTTCAGATGCAGTCTGCTTCATTCCACTGATTTGGCAAAGATAAGATATAAAGGGTCCATTAATATTTTTTATGCTCACTGTGGCAATACACCACAGGATGACTAGATATCACTTTTTAAGTTTACTGTGTTTTTTCCCCCTTTCTTTCTTCTCAGCTGTCCGGTTTTAAATCTGTAATGTTATCTTCAATGGACAAAAGTTGTGGTTGGGAGGATGCATACTTTATATGGTTAAGTTCACGTGAATCCAGCATTCTGGTTGATTGTTCACAGTCTTGCTCCTGGTATGTATCAGCATAGGGCAGAATCATTGGAATAGGTCATGACTGCAATGCTGTCAGGAATAGAGACCACAGTCTGATGTTTGGACATTGTGGAAAATAATACATTTGGAAATTGTATCTACCCAGACAGCCTACCCACTTTTTCTCCACGAGCCTACCTAAAAATTCATTACTGCCTGTGCCACTGGTTGGTCTCCGTACATCTCAGCTGTCTACTTTAAACTCAGTTATGTTGTCCTCATTGGGCAAAAGTTATACTGAAGGGTGCTGCAGTGTTGGTTGGGTTTATGTAAAGCCAGCATTCTCACTGATGTGTACACAGTCTTGCTATTGTTTTGTAAGAGTATAAGGCAGAAGCACTGGATTGACGTCTGCAGTGCTCTCACCGACGTTATGACGGTTGATGAAGCATGTTGACGACAGCACTGCTGTCATCAACAGGCTATACATAGCTGAAGACTTGGCAAATGTATACAGGAAAAAAATCCTTGATGGCTTACTTACTTTTTCACTCTTTTCGGTTCAGTTACACCACTGCCGCAAGTCCTTCGGTGTGAAATGGACCTGGGTTAGGGTTAGCCAGTGCAGATAAATCGCTATTTTCACACCATTAAGAAAGCTCAAAGTAGCTCTGCACTTCATTTCTAGAATTCTGAGGGCCCTGACATTTAAAACGAGACATTGATAACTTTGAAAGGGCACAGGTAGTTTATTAAAAAGACAGTTTATACAGACAGTACCTTGAGGGAATTTTCCAGTCGCCGCCATCTTGAAATTAAGGCACGATAAATCGACTGACAAGCAAGAACGAACAGGTCTACACGTATTCACGTGACTAATCAGCTGTAGTTTCGTACGTCTTCGTCAGTCAACTTATCATGCCTTAATTTCAAGATGGCTGGCTACGTGATGCCCCAAGCACTAGAATTATCATCCTAGTAAAGCCTTGAGGTTAGTATCAGCTAAAAGTGCTTTGTTTCGGAATGCAGCGGGCAAATGAAGGTGGGCTACTCGACAAAAGTTCATACTCGTTATTAATACACTCCTTTAATTTCTCCTTTAAAAGATGTTTCTTGAGCACCATTGTACCCTCACCTAAAGGGTGCCTTCTTAGATGTTGATCCCCTAAATTAATGGGCTTTGTTGCTGTTGTTTTTCCTTCTAAAGGTCTGGCAAGTGCTGCCCGTTCAATCGGCCGTGGCTTTGACAATTTAATTTGCGATGACCTGGGCATGGTGTGCCATATGGCAGCAGCAACAAAGGCACTCTGGAACCCACATTCAGCTTCAGTGCAAAAGTTCCTAACTGGAGAAAGTTAATGGTGGGTACATTGTGTCTAACCATCTGGAGAGAATTGGGCTGGGACTGGTCTCTCTCTCTCTCTCTCTCTCTCTCTCTCTCTCTCCTTAAAGCCGTGAGCTCACTAACATTTTAGGAGAGCATTCATTATGAAGATGAATCTGAAGAGAGGTGGTAAATGAAGCAGCCACAGCAAGATGTTAAGAAAGATGGAACGATTGTGTGGATTATTAATAAAGGTTCTCTCCGGTCAGTGATTTGTTTATTAAATCATAGCATTGTGCTACTACAGCTTCTTTAAAAGAGATCTATTAAGGACAGCAATGTATTTCTAGGCCTTTTGTTTGATTTGTCATTTAGTCTTGTAGCATGGTTATCATGTACACCTTAGAGGTTGCATTTATTGCCAGCATTTTTTTTCCATTGTTGTAAGCATGCTATTAGATTATTCAGCCTATTTTTCCATTTAAATTATCTGATAGAAGATAATTTTATGCATTTTTTTTTAAGAAAACAAAATAATGTTTCAATGTAATTAGACCAAATACCTTGAATTATAAAGTAATAATCAGGTAAACATTATGTTTGACTAATAAGTAATAATTAAAGGTAGAAAGTGGTGTTAATCATTTCATTCTTCAACTTTCTAACAACAATCTCACAATGAGAAAAATCAGCTAATCACTTCAAATAATATTTCAAATATTCAAATATAACAAAGTCAGAGTCAGTGAAAGAGCTCATATTCTAAGGGATATATGTCAGACACATGGACTTACACTACAGAGCACAGTCAGAGGTGATACAACCAGGCCCTTATCTGGACATAAGTGGTCCATAAATGAGAGATTAAAGGCTATAAAGAGAGGTGCTGAGATGACCTCTAATTTTGGGAGTAGGCACTCACTTCTAAAACAATTACAAATACATGCTTCAGCAGAGAACACAAGTGTTAGATGAGGGCAGTGAAGTTAAGTCTAAATAAACACATGGCATCCACATCAGGTAAATAAGCGAAAAAGAGGAGGCATGGCTTTCCTTCCTTCCCTTTAAACTTATGGACAGTTGCATGAAAGGAAGGTAGTGCAAGGACAGCAGCCATAAAAAATTCAGCCGCTGCAGCGTTGCTTCACTTTCCTGCAATCCAACTTCTAAATAATAAACCAAAACAGTTGTTTATGATGCTGCAACAACATGGGTCAACATGAGTACGTGCAGAGATATTCCACCAAGTCAGCTTCAGCTTACACTGATAAAGAAGGTTATCTTCATCTATGGACCAATTACAAGTGACAAGTTGTATAAAGTTATATGCACAAATCGCTTAGAACTTGTTTAAACTTGGCATTTCATGAACATTTTTGTCTGATAAGATTTATCCACATTGCACTTACACCACATGTGTGTACATGCTTATAGGTCCATAAGCGATGTACTTTGGGTTCTCCGGATAAACTTAATTGAAAAAACAATGTAAAGTTCCTACACCACTTCATGGGTTCTTTCTATGATCTTCACATTATATAGACATTTTTAAAAATGCTACCCACACAGAGCCCTGAACTCAACCTCATTCAACACCTTTGGGATGAACTGAAATGCTCTACGGAATGAATGGTCACAGATTCTTGTGGAAAGCCTTCCAAGAAGAGTGAAAGCTGTATAGCTGCAGAAAGGGGACCAACTCCATATTAACATCTCTGTATTTGAATGCAATGTCATTGTAGGTGTAATGGTCTGGTGTCCCAATACTTTTGTTCATATAGTGTAGTTATCTGATCAGGCCAAAACACAGGAACTAGAAATGTGTCGACAAGAATTAAATTACATGGTCAAAGTGGCACAAACTTGCCGTGGACTCACTTAAACTGAGTCACTATTCAAACTAGTTTCATTTCCCCTAGAGTGTTTATTTTTTGGAGCAACTCTACTTCTAAAAGCTATGCTCTAACGTTCTGATTGTGTGTTTTGCTCCCTCAGTGCACTGGAGAGAAAGTACCAGCATGTACAGCACTGCAAGGAGCAGGAGCAGGCCCAGAACACTTTACACCCACAAAAAGGTAAAAACTTATATCCCATCCCACTTGAAGGAAAGAAGAATTCAGGTTTTCACATTTGTGTTTGCAGTCACAAATAATGTGTATGTGAAATAAAGGCCTAAAAGCCAGTTTGCCAGATTGCTAACAAGCTTACAGGCAAATCCAGCAAGATTCAGAATCTTGAAAGGCTTCTTAAAATAATAAATATACAAAGTGTAAGCTATATGAGATAAAGGTAATAACTGTTGGATTTGTTTGTTGTTTATTTTTGGTTCAGCATTATTACAGGCTTTTAAAAGCAGCTGAATCATTTTGCTGGGCCAAGAAAATGAAATTGCATTAATGAATAAGCTCTTCCTGACAGGCAACAAAAAGCAAAAATAAGGACATAAGAGACTGAGATAAATCAGTACAGGAATAAAATAAAATTAAATAAATAAATAAATAAATAAATAAATAAATAAATACGTCGCTCTGGATAAGAGCGTCTGCCAAATGCCGTAAATGTAAACATAAACGTAAGTAAGTAAGTAAGTAAGTAAGTAAGTAAATAAATAAATAAATAACTAGTGTGGTCATTAGTCACCCAGTTCACTTCTATTAAACTGTGCTCAAACTTCATCCGGCACTTAATCAAAACTCGTTTTAGGACAAAGAACAACTTGATATTTACACAAGTCATCAGTCATGTATGAGCACCTGGAGGTTCACCTTTTTGGCGGTTTCCATACTCACTTACAGAACCTGATCCCTAAAGTTCTCTGCCTTCACTCAATGCCATTGGAAAGAACCAATCAACAACCAAAACAAAACAACCAAAAAACAGGCAGGAAGAGTTTCTGACAGAGTGTTAATCACTGCTTATGTGCATGCACCCATCCGCAGACATCTCAACAAAGACAAAGACAAGTCATTAATCCCAAGATAAAACAAGGCTAAACACTTGAGTGGTAGTGTGAGCTATACAACCTGAGTCGATGGTTGTATTTGTTCTTGGCCAAGTTTCTAGCTAAAAGTATTGGGGCAATATACCAACATAGACATTTAATTACATTGCACTCCTTTGCATTCATCCAACCATCTCTTTATTGGCCTTTCTTTGTGTCTTGATACTTTTGTCCATATAGTGCACAACCAGGCAAAAGTCAAATCTAGCTGGAATGGCATGTAGTTCATGTTTCATTAATAGATATAAAAACCAATTATACATCAAACTTACTTTACAAATTCTGTGGGGATGGACTTTGGGAGCTAGGGAGGGGGAAAGGCCTGAAAGTTGTATATTTCAAGCTAAGTTCAGTCTTCTCTCAGTCTTACCAAATGCAGCTTTAACTGCTTGCTTGATTTAGATGTGATGGAGCAGGGGAATTGCTAAACTGTGCTGGACTTAAACCCTCCAGTAATTGGTTATTGCTGGCCTATAATTTGGGTTTGCCATCTCATCATCTCTGAATAGTTTCACAGTTATTCATGACTCAGATAGCTGTTGAGGAATACGCTTCATTACCCCAAAATACTATTAGTCCTTGTATTGCGAGCTTTAGTTTAAGTACTAATGTTTGTTTATTTATACACCAGTACTGTAGGGTGTTCACAGCAATTCTGACTGAAACAAGCCTCAGGCAGAAAATAATGGTTATTTTCTCTCCACATGCTTCCTTTTCAAGCATTTTTCTTTAACGTCAAATTGCAACACAGTAAAAGCAGTCATGCGTTACTTTGGTAGACTTTCCCCTTTTTCCTTTTCCCAAAGTCAAATGAAGGACAAAGAACCACGGCACTTCTTATGCCGTTCATTAGAAACAATGATGTGCCACAGGCATTCAGTGTCTCGCAGAGAAAGATCAAGTAGCTGCATTTCCCCCCCTTTAAAACTACGGAATGCTCTGAGGGCACTGTGTCCCTTGAGGAACTTTGGGGTGGGGGTGCAACTTGATCAAAAGACAATGTCTTCTGCATAAAGGTTGCCATCGGAAGAGCAAGACAATGTGCAATGACACGTTGTGATTTTTTCTCCTTTCTTTTCTCAGGGTCCACCACTTCGTCTCATTTCCAAAACAATATCGCAAAGTGTGAGGTGCCAGACTGGAAGGTTTGCAGGGATGCTGAGCTGTCAGAGCTGCTTCAAGACTTCTAAGCATCCACACAAAAGAAGACACATTAGCGTTTCTCACTGAAAACAATGCGTGTTTTGGGTTCTTTTCTCTTTCCCACTAACCGTAGACATTCATTATTCTTGCTGAGGTTGAAGCTGAGGACAGGCTCGCTGATATGTGTGTGTATTATTGTCCATACATAGTATCTTATTCAATTAGTGAAAGTATATATTAGGGCATTAACAAGATTTTTTCAAGTCGACTAGTTAGTCAGCAAAGTCGAAGTCGAGTTGACTAGTCGTTTGATGATGTCCTCACACAGGCAACGGAGGAAAACAGGCGTCCAACATTGAGCAACTTTTATTAAAGTTCTCTGTAACATCAACAGTCACCATGACAATTGAACAAAACAAAATAAAGGCTGATACCTTGAATTTTCAGGTACATTCAAGTGTAGAACTGAGAGTGGGACCAGTTTAAGCCACAGCAGGACGACTCCCTGCAGTGTTAGCATTAGTCATGTTAGCTACTTACTTGAGTACAATTTTTGGCTACTCTACCCACCTCTGTATATATAACAGCTCATTTAGACTTTGATTTTTTGTCTGTTTTTATACAATTTGAAAACTGCAGCTGCCATTTACTGCTCCTCCTGCTGAAAAGTTACTATATTTGAGAAACACAGTTTTGTTCAGTGACAGTGACAATATGTTTTTTTCTGGACCTCTATACACTGTTTTTCTGTGTGGTGAATGTAACTTCAAGCAAACAACCGAACAAGGTGAAGCCATATTACATCTAATACGTACAGTCTTCCAATCAGAACCTAAACACAATATTAGACAATCACAAGTGACCCTTAAATGGGTATATGGCTATTCTAATATGAAATATCCAGATCACACACCAAGACACACACAATGTGACCTGTGAGGAGAATTAGCCAAGACATAAACCAACATTAACCACAATCTCGAAATATCAAATATCACATTAATAAACACATAAGCAAATCCTGTAAACTTGGTAAAATGAGTAGAATCAACAGAAACATCCCACATTATTTAGGTGTAATGAACATGGACACTACACCATGTGTCTGCCTTTTATGAAAACGTATTGGATGACTAACCCACTCAAGTCTTGAGTGAATAAGAGATGCTAGAGTAAGGTTTGCCTGGTAAAACCCACTGCAGATTTCACCTTTGTGGACACTGGTGAGCAACCGCAAATGATCAGTGGTAGCCTGCTGCTCTCCCTCAGCTGGCTGCTGCTACTCTCGCTGCTCTCCTGTGCAGGTTGAAGTCAGCTGAATATCTGCTTTCACTCAGGAAACATGTCTGGGGGCGTAGCCTTTGCAAGTGGAATGCCTGCGTTTTCTGTGTATCTGTTTCCTCTTTCAGTCTCCCTGAAAGATTTTCTGGGACACAAGTTAACATTTTTCTGATCAATGAAGACCTGCGAGACTAAAACCTAGCGCCCACCTCTTGTGGTCTGAAAACGACCCATTTTGATTACATCATCGGAATTTAAAATAAAGCCAAAGAAAAGGATCCACAGTGTGGACTCACCCAAAAATGTTCTTCTGGTCATCGACATACATGGTCAAAACTATTGGGACACACCTGTTTTGAGAGTTTGGGCTTGTCCCCTTACTTCCAGTAAAGGGTTCAGCAATGGATCAGCATACCAAGACAATTTGGACGACGCCATGCCCCAGTGCACAAAGCAAGATATACACTGCACAATCTTGTGGAAAGCCTTCCAAAAAGAGTGGAAACTGTTAAAGCTGCAAAGGCGGGACCAAGTCTATGTATCTGAATGCAATGTTGTTGAAGTCTAATACTTTGGGGTTGTTTTTTGTCCATATAAAGTACGTTAAAATGCTACAATGGTAACATAGGTATTGAAAACTTGCACTTATCCAGTTTTGGATAGAATGGTGGTACAGTGGGTAGCATTGTTGCCTCACAACAAGAAGATTCTGATTTTGATTCCTGGCTGGCATTTTGATTCCCATGTCCTGGGAACTGCCCATCTCCAGGGTGTTTCTCTGCCTTTTACCTTATGACTGCTGGGATAGGCGCCAGCACCCCCCATGTATGGGGCAACTCCCTTGTGATCCATCCACCCTAATAAATATACAGTATAATCACTATTTAATGCCACACTACACTTGTTTATATTATCCACTTGGTTATATTATAGGGCTACTCTCTATTATCCCCACTGTAAATGTTTTTCCTGTCATGAAATCAGAGCACTTTAATAAACCTAATTAAGTCCTCTGCAGCTAAATACAAACTGATTTCATTTACTGATTATATGTTTATATTACACGTATTGTTTTGGTTTTATTCCTCTTTTTATGTAGTGCTTTCATTGTCTTTTCGAATGTGATCTGCACAATAATGTTTTGTAAATCAGGGTCTGGGAGGGTCTAATTTCTTACTTTAAGCACATTCAATTACTATTTTTATCTACATTTTGACCTTTTTTCAATGGCTAAGAGTATGTTTTGAAAAAAATTCAATTTGTCTTTGTTTGTGCAACTCCAGATTAAGCATTTCTGTAACGGCCACAAAAATTTAAGCATGAACCCCAGTAGACATTTCCCTTCGCAAAGAGAAAGGTTGAACCTGGCTGATGGCTTAGCTAGCAGTTCTTTTCTTCATGCTCCAATGGGTTGTTAACTACGAGTGTTTTGAAACCTTAGGGGACAAAAGTGGGATGACACTGGTCTCTATATCTTAAAAGGATGCACTTGTGCTTTGCTTCTGTGTTGTTCTGAATTCCGTTTTGGCTCGTCAAAAGAAGAAAGTTAAAAATGAGGGCATGCAATTTTGTCTTTCGGGACAACATTCCATGGTTGGCCCTGCTGGACCCCATGCAGGACTAAACTGAGCCGCAAAATTGAATTTCACTTTAATGTCAAACATTTTCATCTGGGAGCTCCTAGCCTTATGTGTCAGTGGACGACTCATCAAAAAAAGCCTCTCCTGTGAAAGGTCCGAAACATCCGAGGACAAAGGAACTGCATCTCTACGACTCATAGCAGAAAGGGATTAATATCTTTTGACGTTTGTTTCACTTGAGTGTGAGTTCTCAACGCAGCACGTTATTGGCAGGCAATAAGAGAGTGAAGGTGATGAGGTGATGACTCTCTGTAGACCGTAAGTGAAATGTTAAGTTTGCACTAATTGGTTTTAGAGTGATGGAATTCATGTTGTTTTCATTAATAACTTTGTGATGCATTGACTAGGCTCCCAAATGTAGCACATGTAGCTTTTAAATGAAAGTGTGGTGGAGTATAAATACTGGCCACTGCAGTTTGTAATTTGACACATAGTCTATATGTTATATTAAGCTATACTGATGCAAGAAAAAACACAAAACAAATTACTTCCACTAACCTACCCTGAATTACACTGTTGTTCTAATTAAAGACATTTGGCCAACACAAGTACATTCTCTCTTTCTTGCTGTCTCTCTTTCTATCTCTCTCTCGACCTCTCTCTCTGCCCTGACCCTCTCTCTCTCTCATTTGATGAATTTCATCTCATCTCATGCAGAGGGTTCTCCATCCTCATTAACCTCTCAGCACTGGTGTACCCCAGGGCTGAGTTCTGGGCTCTCTATCTTTTTCTCACTACGCCTACTGCCTGGGACATCTCCATGACTTCCTCTTCTCCTTCCTGCTGCTATCATCTCTGTGAAGATGATACCTATTAGGAACACTCATTTACACTTCTCCCTCATTTCCTAGTTATTACAAACTATAGGTTTCCAGAAGGCAGCAGTCATTTTTACATTTTGACTTACCCTATAGGTGTCCATTATCCATTTACAAGATTTGTTTTAGATACAACTACAGGCCTGGCTTTACTGTGATGTCCAGTGTATATTCAACATGCTATCTGCACATTTTATTTAAAAAATCAGCATTTTTTTCTGTTAGCATAATGCTTATATTAAGAATTTAAGAATGAATAATATATACTGTTTGTATGAAGTGTCCTCCTGTGAATTATTTATCAAATGTATAGAATAGCAAATGTCATTTTTGTCATGTTTTTTTCACTTGGAAAAATCCATATTAATTGGATCAGGATTGCTTTATTACACCTAATATACTTTGGAATGACACAATCGGGCCTTGGGTGTTCTTCAAAGCTGTGTTGTTGGTTTTTTTTTTTATTCAACAAAAGCTGCTTAACAGCAAACGTAATACATCTCAACAAACAGTGCACATGTTCAACAAGCAGGGTTGCAGCCTAACAAGCTTCAGTCGAATTAAAACTTGAGCTACGTACAAGCCTTTCGCAAAAGTTAACAGCTCCAGTGGAATTAAAGGCTCTCGCCTATTTAGTCACACTCTCAAGCTGAATGCAGAAAGCCTATCCAATAGTCCTTTAGTCAATCTCCCCCCTGCGAGAGGAACTGCAAAACCGTATGGCTGGAAAAACTTCCACTGCTTTGGATCCACAGCGGTAAACTGGCTGGCAGTAGCCAGATTCTCGCAGCCCTTGCCAGGAACATGGGGAGGAAAAAGCTTTGGAAATGGTGCCACTGGCAAACGGCATCGATGGCATTTCTGCACACATCCCCCAGAAAGGTAAATCCATTGGATTTGGGAACAGATGGTGGGAGGGTTTTACTCAGGGTTTGAGAGTGTTGCTCTGTCTCTGTCTCATAAGCGTGGAATAAAATCATCCTTGGAGATATAACCTTTTAATTAAAAGTCAAAAACCTGGGTGTTTTTTCATCTAGATATCTATTTTTTAATATTATTGAATTTTCAATAAGGTTGTTCTATATTTCAGGGAGTCTGATGTGAACAGTTCTCAGATTCTCACATCTCAGACAGTCATTAAACAAGAAAACACTCATGCTAACTTATTTTTAGTCGAGTTTATCTTGAAGACATGCAGTCCTACATGTTCTGAGACTGGAGACGGCAGTTTACAAAAACAGCAAAGCATGATTACAAGACTGGATTTCAGCACATTCACACCTTGCAGTGCAATTCATTTCATTTTGTATAATACTATCACACTAATAAACTGTTCTCTGAACTCTCCTCCTGCTTGTTCACTCTCACTTTTTCTGCCGCTGTACTTCAGACATAAGCTTTATAAAATACTGGGGCAGAAAAACTCCATTCCATTCTAATGATTTTAGATTTATCACTTTAAAGTACTTCACACTTCACCCAAGTCTCTGGATGTATTGCTGACCATACATTTAGGTACGACAGGAGTACATTTTTTTCCATGGTAAGATAATTAATTTTCTTCTTGTCCCTGACTCTGTCTTTGTTTTTATATTATGAGCTGTCAGTGGCTTTGGTTGAAGAAGTTGTTCCAATAGCATAATTTTTCTCATCAGGGAGAAACTAAGGATTTGGATTGGAAACTCTCCATCAGTGTAAAAGTGTGGCATTCTGCTAAAAGCGTTATTATCTATCCAAGGCACTGGCTGCAAGCTACACTCGCAGTGTAGCTACTGCACTTTGTCACCAAATTCTTCTCTCAAACGAAGCAGAAATTACAGTAGCGTCCATTTGTATCCCGTTTTAATGAAGTGACTAAACATGGCCTAGGGCTTGCTTCTGAGCAGCATGGTAATGACCCCATTACCTCCACACACACACACACACACACTCACACAGTCCACAAAATGTTTTATGTTTGCCAGGAGACATCCCAGAACCTTTTTTTTTCTTCTTTTAAGCAGAAACAGCCCTAAAGTTGCTGCTTGCACGAATAAGATAAGGCCTCCATAGACAGTGCCTTAAAATGAATTGCCTAGCAATGTGTTACTCTATTGTGAGAGTCAAGGTGGGGTACATAAAAGATAATTTCAGTCTTGTAACCAATACAAAAAGGCAATTCACAAATTACTAGTCTAATAATGGTCAAAGAGGACACAGAAGTAGATGTAATGCAAATTAGAGGTTTCAATTTACTCTAGAAAGTTTTTCACTAGTTTTTTTTCACCGTTGCCTCTTATCAAGTCCTTCAAGTATGTTGCTTTCTGCCATAACTTTTTCCTCAAGCTTCTACTATTTTTGAAATCAGTAAACAACCACATAAAACTGGGGGTCGCAAACGTTTAGTGGTATTAATCATGTATAATAAGTTGATCTATCCATGCTTTGCCAACAAATGCGTTGCTTTGTAGTAACTTTTCTGATGTTGGACAAGATTTTCTGATTGCTGATCAAAGCTTGATTACAAGATAGAACAAAGTAAATGTTCTGAAAAGGTTTCACATTCCATACAGTAAAAAGGGTTGTTCAGAACAGCCGCTACCTAATATTGACATAACCTTGCCAAAACTATGTCATAGCAGATTTCATATGCTGTCATGAGAGGCCATGATAGATGATGTGCATTAATACAATGACAGATTATGTCCATTAAACAATGTTACATTACCATTAGCAGTATGACAGATACTATAATGTTTGATATAATGTCTTTAAATGAGCCTGTAACATAAACTGTAATGACATCAAGTATTGCTGCATTTCTCATAACTGGTAATGCTGGAAATATAGCAGTGTTGTGTCAACATTCCCAGTAACATAACATGGCATCAAACATTGTAGCATCTGTTAGGACAATTACCAGTAATGGTAGCATCACACCAAGTTACATTAATTGACATAGTTTATCGTGGCATGTTTATGGCATTGGTAAGTTTCAAGGTGAAATGACATGTATGGTGTTTCTACAGCGTTCTACCAACCAATTCTGAGCTTTCTGGTTTCTGCATGTCTACTCTGCATGTCAAAAGCTGCAAGAAAGATATATTTTATCTCAATGAATTCCTTCATGGAAGAATGACAATTCAAACTGTGGTTGGCTGACTCAGGGTTTCCCTTCCAGGCCTAAAGGGACTAATTAACACAGAAGATTAATACACAGAGGAGGCCATGGCATCATACAAATGAATTCAAACTAAAAATGGAATCACACAGAAGATTAGCAGGAAACCCTATAATACCCCCTAATATCATTTAATATCATGCACTGCATTGACCCTTTTCAGGCTAATCAAGAATAGTTATGGTAAAGCCAGAGTTTCTGTTTTGCTTCTTGTTTGTTCTGCTGAATCATCTGTAGAGCTGTCAAGATCTGTGTGCTATCGAAGCCTTTAGACAAACTACTTTTTTCTGGTGGTCTGTTCATCATGAGATTTTGGTTCAATGTAAATGTCAAGTGATGTGATTAAATTGTGTACAAAATGTTAAAAAATAACAAAAATAGAGAGATGTTGGAACAAAACACTGTTTATGTACAGTTGCCCTTTACCCCAAGCTATTCCTACTAGGAATGACTCCTGACTCCAGTTGTCTCATCAATAATGGAAATACTATTTGGAAGAATATACTTACCGTCTTGTCTGGGGACACTGACGCTCTTTTCTGTTCTTCTGGTTTGTTTTGGAACTTTTATTATGAAGTGGTGGTGGGGTTTGGATGAGTCACAGCTGTGTTTAGCTCAGTTAAGTGTTTGTGTTTGGTTATCGGTTGGTGAAGATTTGGGTTTTGTATTTAAGTTTATTTTGGTGGACTTTAGCGTTTTCTCTAGTCCTTTTGTTTAAAGCTTGAGTCCTGTTTCCGTCCCTCATGCCAGTTTTGTTTTGTGAAAGGACAAAGAGAATTAAAGCATGGATGTCTGCGATTGCGTCTGCCTTCATGTGGGAGTCACAGGGAATCCTGAAACTTTCAAGTGGAGCAGTTAAACTAGGTGTCTACTCACCTTTCTACGGGACAATAACACAGTCTAAAGAGCAACAACATGTTTTTTATTGTGCATGATGGAGTCTCCTTTGGTGGAATATGCCACTGGCGTAAACGTGTTTATTAGAGATTTAACTTTATAGGAGGATTGCAAAAAAGCTAAAAGTTGCTAAGAGAAAATGTAAATGCCGGTTAACCCAAAGGGATGCTCCAGCATGTTTTTAACTTTTGACATGTTTTTAATATTAGTCAGTGGGGAGTTGCTTCAGGCCAATAGGTTTTAATTGTGTTCTTTCACAGAAAGTACAGAAGAGTACAGGCAAAACAGGAAAATGTGTTTTTTCCAAAAAGAAGCATTTTTATGTGACCTGTTGTTGTTCAAAAAGTGTTAAGAGTAGTTGGTGTTCTAAAATCTTGTTAAAAGAATGTGTGTTTGTGTGTGTGTGTGTGTTTAAACTATGATGATGATGAAAAAAGCCTGTTAAAGGCTTCAGCTCACAGTTTCTCCCTCTCTCTTTGCCTGCTAGTGCTTGGGCCCTTCATCATCATCATCACCCATCCGCTGACCATTAGCGCGTCCTGCAAGCATCAATAAGCACCTGGGGTGGGATTCGATCGACTGCATGTTTCCCCTCCCGTCTCGACACACATCGGCAACTCAAACTCGCGACGCTCGTACTTCAGCCATTTCTCACCTCCTGCATCGCTCTTTGCTTGCAGGTGATCATTCTCACTCCGTCAGGGACGACTGTCGAATGCATTTGCCCCAATTTGTCACAGCGATGAGTGCCGAATTACTCTGCACTGTTCCAGACCCGGCCTGATGTGATTTGTAGAGTATATCGCGTGCGTGTACGGAATTTGTTCCAGCGTGCTGTTTCTTCTGAGCAAACAGTCTTTTATTGGCTCTCAGGTAGGGGCCCTCATTTGCATAATCAAATACAAACAAGAACACATGAAGTATCACATTTTCCTCTTTCTCCAGGGAGGAGGAAGCATAGACAACTGAATAAAGATGTAAAAATTTAACAGATAACTCGAGCGCACTACTGTACAGCACAACAACAGAACAATGGGACATAAGAGGCCATGAGCGATGCTTACTTTCCCCTGGTTTAGGGTTGTGATGTGAAAGTGACCATTTGTCATACGTGAACACACCACAGCACACAGTGTGAACAGCATGAAATTCTTCCTCTGCATTT
>JBBPDC010000084.1:22002320-22016294 GCA_037974485.1 Hemigrammopetersius urotaenia | reverse complement strand
AGATTTGCTCAAACATTGGTGTTTGCTAAGCTATAGATAATTATTTTACATTTAAAAAATAAAGTGTTATTTCTGTTTTTTTAATTAAAAAAACACAACAAAAAGTACCGATAAGAGTACCGTTAAAGTACCGAACGAAAGAAGTAGTAATACCGTTAAAACCTTAACGATACCCATCCCTACCCAGGACTATTAGTACACTGGGTTAAATGCAGAGAGCAATTTTGTGCTGGTCACACTGTGCTGTGGAGTGTTTACATATGACAAATGGACATTTTACACTTAAATGTAAGAGTGCCAGATTTGACAACAAATATTCAGCAATTTTTTTTTTAATTTTTTTTTTTGGGGGGGAGTGGGGGTGCCAGTCTCCATCATGTCTCCTCATTTGACAAAAAAAAAATAATAAGGTGTCAGTGGCCTCCTTCACCAGGACAATGTAATAAAAAACACATTTAAGAATAGAGAAATAATTTAAGGAACATAACAAAAAGTTCAAGATTTCAATCCAACTGAGCATCTGTGGGATATGCTGGACAAGCTAGTCTGATGAAAGCCCCACCTCGCAACATAAAGGATCTCCCTCAGATGTCTTAGGGGGAATAACACAACATCAGGCGAGTGGTTTTAAAATGATGTGTGACTACTATATATATTTACTGCTCGCAATAAAACTGCTAGCGGTCAGACTACCAACTCATTTAACTGACAGTCTAGTAATGATGCTGCAATGTCATGACATTTTTAGTCACTTCCCAGATAGCATTAGCCTGAATGCTGTGCTAGCCCGTTTTAATAATGCGTTTTCTACAGGGAGCGGGTAGCCATGACACTGTCCATTACAAAGGGTAATGTGACCATTAGGGAGGCCAGGGGATGCCATAGGCAATCAAAAGCAAACAACATACAGTGTGGGCGTATGCAGATGTTGTCCTTTCTCTCAGTAATGACGTTCAGGTCCTTTGAATACGACGACAGTCCAAACCTGCCCCAAGACCATTAATTTTACATTAGTCGACATTTACATTAGTTTCTCTAATGCCGTTTGATGGCATTCTGTGGGCAGCGGAATAATCCAGCCCAAATTACTGCAGCTGACCACCCTATTGCATTTGATACCCAGCCCAAGTGACAAGGGATGTTAGTCAATAATCGTCAAGCTTGGCCTAAAGGAGCCAATGGACATTCCAGCAGGGCCCCTTACACGTAATTCAGTAACTGTTTTCATCTTCTTAAATTGTTTGAATTGTTGCCATGCAAGCAACTAAATTGTATTTTATTCTTTCTTAAGGGAACCTACAGGACCAGACCACCAACCACAAAATTAACTTTAAAAATTTAAATAAAAAAAAAAGTGTGCATTGTGTTAAGGCTGTAATACTGCATGGTTTAATTCAGATTAAAGTCAAACTTGGTTGGCTGTAATGGAAAGATATCAGAACACAAAGTGCATTAACAGCTCGCTGCCTATGAGGCTGAGGGTCCATAAATGGGGCCACCCTAAATTAGATTTAGATTAGATTCAACTTTATTGTCATTACACAAGTACAAGGCAACGAAATGCAGTTTAGGTCTAACCAGAAGTGCAATAAGCAGCAAGTACAGGATAAGTTACCCTATCACTTTCTTCTGCAACTGAAGGAAAACCTCTGACAGAAATATTCATTAATCATACATACGTGCAGTGAGAACAACACTGGCAGTGCATTATTCTGAATTATGCAAAATGGTGTCAACGAGAAACATTTAATTCAGACACATTAACTTCATCTAGGGGGTGTTTTCATTTCTTTGACAAAGCTGAAAAGGGTTTAGATATAAAAGTGTAGGAGATCACATTCATAGCTTCGTGTCACTAGAACAAGCAGCTCTAAAGAGGTCTAATGTTCTTTTTAATATGATATTGATGTTACAGAACAATGTTCAGATAATTAGATTGTCTGTTGAATGCATGCCATCCTTTGTGTGGTTTGCCAGAATACCTGCGTAAAATCTTCCTCCCTTCACATAACATTGTCCCAAATAGCTCTAGTGTTAACTTTTGCATTACCTCATCAGAAGGAGCAGCCTTCTCATTTAAAGCCCCCTTATCTGGTACGAAAACTTGCAATATCAGTATCAGTTCTTCTATTCTTTTTGCAATAGACTGGCTTACGTTTATAGTTTTCTCAATTCTTAGACATGCCAGTGCTGAAGTATTTTTTATTAATAATAAATTGTTTTAATATGTGCTTCTGAGTGGTGCAAGTGCAGGCCCTATCATCTGGGGATGGTGAGGTGGATCCCTGGTGCTGCCAAGATACCATGACAGGGAGTCCAAGACAGTACTATTGGCCTTGCTCTGGGATGATGGCCCACCCTCTTCCCTACCACTCAGCGTGTGATACTAGCCAACAGATGCTTGCTGATGAAGCAAAATTGGCGGTCAGCATTTTCCCTCAAGGATGCTACTATGTCCAATGATGTTGCATCAGTGCCAAAGATGCCTGTGATGTGGAGGAAGCACATGCTAGCCTTCACCCTCCAAGTATTGGTGGTATTGTGTGATAGCATGAGTCCCAGCTAGTGGGTGGAATTCACCCACTCACTCACTTTCTGTAGCCGATTAATCCTCACTACTATTAATCCTCAAGGTACCTGGAGCCTATCCCAGGGTCAATGGGTGTGAGGCATGGACTAGGTGGGGCACCAGCCAACCACAGGGCCCACACACACACCATTCAGTCATACATTCACTCCTATGGTCAAGTTAGACTCCCCAGTTCACCTGATGTGTATGTCTTTGGATTGTGGGTGGAAACCAGAGACCTTGGAGGAAACCCACACTACCACAAAGAGATCAAGCCTTCACACACACAAGGACATCCAGGACCCCAATTAGAACTCCCAGCCTTGGAGGTATGAAGCAAGCGCTACCCACTCCACCACAGTGGGAATAGGTGGAACAGGAGATGTCTAAATGTGGCAGAAAATCAGGGAAAACTTTAGCGCTACTGAACTTTAATCATGCCTGCACATGGTTGGACGTGACAGATTTAATGTCCTAGTACGTACATATTTTGCCCCTGAGATACCCAACCTGATACCCAACCACCTGCTGACACTGCCCACTGTTTAATATAACAATGGACAAAAGTCAGATAGATTAAAAACAATATCAGCTGCTATTTTGAGGGCTTTTGCTCATTTTAAGTGAATTTACTTAAACAGAATCTTTTTCATTTCCAAAAAATTAGGTTATGTGCACGGAGATTATAGGCAGGAAAAGCTCTAATGCAGCAGCCCCTGCATACTGATCCCACCCACAGAATCCTACAGAGGCAGCTCCTCTGGAAATGGCCCAAAATGAAAGACATTGAGGCCCACTGGTCAGATCCTATGCCAAGTGTCGCCATCCACATCCAGAGAGAATACTAATTAGCCTATTTTGCTGCTAACAGTGAGAATCTAAGTCAGCGTACTGATATCGGACAAGGCCTGTCAAAGCCTTGGCTCAATACTTTTCTTTAATAGTCTGTGTCTGGTATAGAAACACACCAAGAGCCTTGGGAGGTCATTTGAGCTCTGCCAAAAGATACTGAACATACTGTTATTTGTTTAAGCCTGTGAAAAAGTGGCCTGCTTTTCAGTCTGCTGTTTGATCAAAACTGCTGTTGGCTTTATTTTCCCCAATAAAGAACAAAATCATGAACATTACAAACATAAGAATCACTGCATACACTGCAAACGCCTCATGTTGCTCGTTATTGTTTCATTGTTAAATGAAACAAATCAATAATTTGAATTATTGCACATACTTGCTCAGAAACTTTCACAGCACACCCAGCAATAAAGGCAGCATGAAGCTTCCTTTAAACAGAGCAAAGAAAACACAGCAGCATGCTGAAAGCTCCTGTCTGATCACATACTGATCCGTTTTACTGTGACCAGCGTTGACATACATGCATCATACCTACTCTGGGGGCTGATTTAAATGAGTTTGAGGAGTCAAGGACAAATCCCAAGGCACTGCCAAAGACACATAAGGTGGAATAAGGATATCGAATGTTAGATCTATACAGATTCTTACAAAGCAAACGTTGCAAATATCATACAATACAACTATTTCATGTGGACCACTAATGTGCTTGTTTTTTTGGTAGAAAATGTTATGCTAGACTATATATGCTATAGTTAATCGAAACTAGGAGGGTTGGTACCAACTACATCAGAATGTGTTGCTGCGTCAAAAGAAGCCACAAAAAAAATGCAGTCTGGGCTTTTATACATTTTTATACAAAATGTTCTTACTATTTATGTATATTTTTTAAGTTTAATCAGTATAATCACATAAATAGTATAATAAAAAGTCTTAGTATAATTTATTTTTTTATTTATGATGATGATGATGATGCTAACGTTGATTATTGTAGCTATTGTTGTTATTGTTGTTGTTTTGTTGTCATTGTTATTGTTATTGTTACATTTATGTCATCTTTTATTAGATGTGTATGTCATCTTATATGGGTGGGAAGGTGATGCTGTTACACTCCTTATATAACATTGTTTTAAAAAGTGTATCAATTAAAAAAACAGATCCCTGTTCAGAAAGAAAGCAACTATGCATTCAAAGCCAGCAACACAAAACTGTATTAAACACGAGACAATCCATCATCACCAGCGCTCAGTTAAGTGCCATCTCATGAAATGTGATATCTTTTCTTCTCCTCCTTTCAGCAGGCTCAGTCATTACGTCTAATGACACTTGATGCATATTTTCCATTTGCCGTTCTTGTCATGCCGCATATTTTTTTTTGTCTTTTGGAGATTGGAGAAACTATACCTTAAAAGCGCAATCCCTCGGTATTTCATGCTTCGAAAACAGTACATCTTTCCCCTGGCTGATGTGTTCCTGTCTCACGCTTCTTTCACACATGGAAGTAAATTACTGTTTGATTGCCATCTTTATTACACCTTCCCCCTCCCCACTGTCCCCTCCCTCCACTTTCCAAAACCCACAGTGACTCTTAGCCGAATTTCAACACAGCGCAGTGAGAGAGCGTCACCGCAGTAGGGAGCAGATCCATCTCGATGGGGTCTCTGCTACAATTAATGGCGGGGGGCAAATTATACATTTATTCAGAGCTCATTAGATGTGAACTCCCTGTGGAGCCACATTCTGTTTTCCAAAAGGTCTCCCACGGGAGCACTCTTTTTGTTTGGGCTGCATAACAAACCTGGAATTAAACGCCACAAACACCCTCTCCAAGATTTTTCGCAGTGCACATATGTGAGTGTGGAAGGTTTAATTGGTTTTAACCAAACCCTCAAAATTAACATCATTATGGCTTAACTGGTTTCAACCAAAAATTCAAACTTAGCATCTTTATGGTTTAATTAGTCTCAACCAAACTTTCAAAAATAACATTGTAATGGTCTTCTTTATGGTTGAATTTGTTTCAACCAGGGACCTCATTACAGAAACTTGCTAACATCAAAATCCTATCTTGATTGTGTGGTAACCATGGTATCGTCAGTTTAGGATCTTATTTAGGAAAAAGCCATTACAGAACAATCGTTCCAAAGTCAATTTTTCTATCCTAACTTACATAAAGAAATGTGTATTACAGAGGCATCCTAACCGAAAAAAAATCTTAAATAAACTCTTCTAACTTTAGGAAATTCCGCTGTCTTTAACTGTCGCCAGCTAATTATTTAGGCGAAGGTGCTCACCCAGTTGTAACAAATGCTTTTTTTTTGCTAAGGTGATTTTCAAAGCGAAGTGTGTTACTGTGTGGTTGACTGTGAGAGTGTGTGTGTGTGTGTGTTTGTGTGTGTGTGTGTGTGTGGGGGGGGGGTTGGGGGGGGGTGTCCGTATACTTTTATCAACATAGTTTTCTATGACAGCTCTGTCCCAATTTTTTTGCCAGTTCATCTTGCTTAAAGTTCAGAGCACAACGTTGTTTAACATCCATATTTTGAAGACAGAAATGAAGATACTCTGACGATAAAGTGTTACAGACTTGTAAAGTAACAGTGGCAACAGGTAACAGTTACTTCGCGAGATGACATGTTTCATTAGTTGCTCGGTAACCGACATAAAAGTCGGATTCCTAACTCGAGATAAGATCATCATTTGAGTATTTTCTAACTGACTGTTAGATGTTCATCCCAGGTACAGTCAGTAAAGCTGTTTCTTACTGACAGTAAATACACATTCTTCATGGAGGCCGTAGTATTTTCCCTGTAAAGTTTATTGCACAAGTGTAACATACTGAAAAGATGTTATGTTTACCATGACGGAAAAAAATGAAACGTTTGTAGGTCACCATTCATTTTATCATTTTTTCCCAATATGCTAAATTAAGAAGCATCAGTTGAGCATTAAATATGAATATGTACTTATTTTCACTTACAAAGTCAGAGTTTATTCGACCCACTTTTACATACAACCGTGTGGTGATATGAAACAGCACATTTTCAGCAGGATCTGTGGCAGGTTTTGGTTTCAGTAGCTTGATAAGCCAAGTTATTAAGAACAAATCCCAGAACCACTGTTAGCTAGCTACATTACCTGGTAGAATACCTGTGAACAACAATTATTATATAAAATAAACAACTGAAAGGTTGTTTTACAAAACACAAGTAGTTTTACAGGGAAATTGCACTAAAAAATGTGTTTTTGTTGTAATTTCCCTGTAAAACCAAAACATTACATACTGAAATGTAAAAGCTTACACCCAACAACCTAACCAACATTGTTGAAAATGGCCGAATTTTGGTTGCAAGCCCTTCCGTTATTTTTTAACATTGGAGCCATTTATCATGTCACAAGTGCCGGTGTTTTCTAAAAGTAGTAATCCATTCCAGGCCATGCTTTATAGTGGTTTTACCACAGCTGAGGGGTATACACCATGCAGGGCGACATTTCCTAGCGCTGTTTTGCATGCTTGATTGCTCAGAATGTTGTTGCATGCATGCTGTGTGTTCATGCTATCTGATGAACTCAGGAAGTCGTTACATACAAGAAATGTTTACCTCTTTTCAACACCATGCTGTTTTTCTTTAAGTGAAATTGCGTCAGTATGGCTGTTTTTCACACATACAGATACAGACACGTACAGATGTTTAGTATACAGCATGCTAGCCTGCTTCAAAGGTCACAGATGCAGTGTTTCCACCTCCCCTGAAATCAACTGATCTGAACAGAGAGCTCAAAACAGATGAGGCGGCCCAATGACTCAGAAAAGGTGAGGCTCCCTCCATGCTCCAGAATAAATCACTTCTCTCCTGCTATATGGATTTTATCAGGCTCCAGACGAGAAAAAAAAAGCTTGGGCTCGGCAGATCATTAATGGAGGAAATTTAAAAGGGTTGCCATGTCAAATACCCTCCAGAACAGTAATTGAGAAGCAATATGCCGTTACGAATTCAGAGACTAAGACCATCTCCGATACAGAGATGTGAACATTTTGCGAAAAAGAGACCAAATGAGCATTATGAATGAGTAGTGTTGATTCCGAGCTCTGATTGGCTGGGCCGTAGTCAAAGCACACAGGTACATATGCCCAGGCAGTCGCTTTAATGTATCGAAATGCATGCTAAAAAGAACACCAATAACATTAGCCAGGATGCTAACAGCACATTAATCAGCAGCTGTTGCTCAGAAACAAAAAGCGGATGTAGTCAAGGTTTGAATATTACTGTGCATATCTGTTCATTTAGAGTATTCAGCCCTGCTGCCAAGAAGATGCCCGGGTCTAACTAACTCTGGCATTGCTGCCTTGGACACTGGTCCGCTGGCTGCTGGCCAAGTCCTCCTCTGATCAGCAGCTCTAAACTGGCCACACAAGAATAACAATCTGAGTAGAAGCCGCCACCCTATGCTGGTCTCACACCCACTGTTCTAGAATTTTACTCAAACCCTGACCTCAACTACTCAGAGAGGTGATCTGTATGGAAGACCGCCTTCTACAGATAGGAAAAGAAGAAAAAAAAACAATTCAGGGAAAGCATTACGTATATAAGCCCCCCTCAAACATTTGCAGCATCATGCAGTGTACAGTTATTCAAGGTCAGATGTCTCAAATTACCAAGAGGTCACTAGCCAGGTGGTCTTGTGTCTGAGTGTCTGGCACGGTCTAATGTTTGATTAAATCAAAATGAACTTCCCAGTAGAATTATATGTGTTTCTCATTGTGATAGCAGTTGTGTTCTCGCTGAATGCAAATTGAGTGTTAGCAAAGAGACAATTCCATTCTTATTTCTATTATTGCTAAATCATAAATTAGTCCACAAAGGTAAATTTAACATCTCTCTAACTCAGGATACGTCTTAAAATAGCTTGTTACAGCTGTATAAAATAAACAGTTTAATAAACAGTTTCAAAAGACAGATCTTGAATGCCCTTAGTGTGGCTAATACTGACCAATTAGTTTGCATGTAAATCTAATTGCTGTTAACATAGTGCACATAATGCTGTTGTTTATAATCAGTAGACATTCAATACATTCATTAACTCCATTTATCCATTCCTTTGAGCATATACAATACCAGATTTATCTCTTATGCTAAAAGGTTCAACAATCCACTTCTTCTGTGAAATCAAACACAATAATGGCTGCTTTTTAAGATCCAGCAAAAGCCTAGTCCAAGACTATAAGGAATTTTCAATGAAGAATCCCCACTGACAATTTAGTCAACGAGTGGCTCATTTCAAAGTCTCTTTTTATATTATTATGCAAATGCTTCAAATGCTAACATCGTTTATTAATTCTTCTTGTCTACTGCCGGACCTTTAGCATCAGTGAGCCAGGACATGCTAAACCATCTCCTTTGGGATGCCCATGTGTCTACAACACCCACAGGAGCCTCCAGGGTCCAGCAGGATCAAAGAAGACCAGGCCAGTCTGGCCGACGTGATCCAGGCATGGCAATCCCCTTGATCATGTTTAGCAAGCCGACACTAGCTTATTAGCACTAGCTGCAAAGAAACCTCGCTTTCAAAGAGCTATGGACTTCAAATGCTCACATTCAATCCACAAAAGCCCTTGGAAACAGAATCAAATGTACAGTTTTCTCATCATCGACAACCCCGAACAGTTTCTTAAGGGATTATGATTAAAGGGATTTTGTATTGGTCAGTATGCATGGGCCATTATGAGGTAATGACGTTACGGACTGTGAACATCACAAAGTCTGACTGTGAGATAATTAACCTTGTGTAATTAATACCGTTGGCCCACAGTGAATATAGTTGAGGGGAGGGGGGCAATTTAATTGAATCCGAATAAAGTGAGAAAATCCTAGCGGCCTTCTTAATTAGCGGGTGGATTCCACTACTTCATTCGGCTTCTCACTCTAAAGACAGCAATACACGGCCACAGAAAGAAAGAGAGGTCTCACGGCCAAGAGAGTGACAGAGAGAGAAAAATGTACAGAGCAGGATAGGGGAGAGAGAAAGTGTGATGAAAAGAGAGAGAGAGAGAGAGAGAAGAAGAAGGATCAGGAGGTGCCCAGAAGGGGAGTTCACTGAGCGAAATGACGATTAATTACCCACTGAACAATCCCCACCGCCCGCTGAGTTCTTCCCCTCATTGCCATTAACTTCTCTTTCTCCCTCTCTCCTGCTCTTTCTCACTGTCTCTCGTCCCCGCTACCTCTTTCTCCCCTGGCTTTATTATGCAGCGTTAGCTTCTTCTCGCTCCTCTTTCTCTATTCTTACACAACTTCGGCTTCTTTTAATCTGTTCCTCCCTTGCCCCCTCTGCCGCTTTCCCTCCATCAATATTCCTCTCTGTCCCCTCTACCCTTGCTGTGCTTCCTTTCTCGTTGCAGTGAACAACTTCTCCAAAGCTTGGTGCCCTTGGCTCAGCAGCCTGGAAGATTTGGGCAGAGAATTGGCCCAACTGGCTGGGAGGCTGTACCTGGTCTTCTTTAATGCAGTATTAAAATTGATCTGTGCCCGTTCCTCAGAGAAATCGGATCAAATCTGACAAGCACAGCATTCCAACGGCTCCTATCTAACTATCGATCCAGCTGTACGTCATGCGTCCATATGCCTCACACACTGATCTAAATAGACTTGCATTGAATCAATGAATGGCTTTCAGTTTCTATGACCATACTTGAAAACTGGTACAAAGCATCTGATGTAAATCAATAGCATGAAGTATGTGGGTTTACTTTATATAATTACTAGCCTAAACTCTGTACTCTCCAGGGCCTGCAAGTAAAGATGTGTTTTCTTACATTTTGTTGTTCCAAACTCTTAGCTCATGCCACTAAAGTTAGAAAAAGGTTCTTAACCATCTTATTTGAGTTTCACATCAAAACTATTGGAAAACCAGCTCTGCAAAAATGTTCAGTTTCTCAGGTTTGATCTTTTAAAGGTGCAAGTATTGAACTGAAGTTTTTAAGAAATGCTGACAATATTTCTCCTGATTTCCAAGTAAAAATATGTTTCTTTAAAGCATTGTTGTAAAGGAAATGACAAAACATCAGAGTAAAAGAAATGATGCAGAGTTTACAGAACTCGAATAATTAAAAAAAAAAAAAAAATAAGTGTTTTACCATCCATCTGGTCACATTGTGATAGGGAGTGTTGATCACAGCAGTGTTTTTCTACTTTTCCTCTTTACATAAGATGTGATTCAGGTGATCACTAGTCAGAATGAGGGACTTGTCTAGGTATTTAACAGACACTGGCATGGAATGGTTGTCACACTCAAAGAGACGCTGATTTAAAAATACGTTGCAGTGGGCATATGTATGGCAAAACAGCAAATGCTATACTTCTGTATTTTAAAATACACATGTCCAGGACATGAGGATGTATATGCTTCCACATGGCTAAGTCTGAAATAAAAAGCAATTCCTCAAAATGAAAGCCAGATTAGGCAAAGCATCTGGTCCAGGGAGGGCTACAGAACGTGCCAGTGTGTAAGCTAATGTTTTTTTCAGGGGTGGTGTGTGTGTGTGTGTGTGTGTGTGTGTCTATGTGTGGTTTTTCCACAGTCCCTTGGTAAAGCTGTATCTCCATCTGCTAACAAGTCGAAATCTCTCAACTGTAACCAATCGCTTTTAGGGTGCGTGTGCACATTCCGTGTCTTTTTTTTTTTTTTTTATTCAGTCGTGGAGAGAAAGAGAGCAATAGAGAGGATGTTGTTCTTGCTCAAGGTCAGGAAGAGATGTTTGTCAGATGAGAGAAAGACAAATGGAGGAGAGGGAAATTATCATTTTTACTGGGAGAACAGGAGATGAGCAGGTAACGCCACTTTCCCCTTTTCTCATCCACCTGGGGAATCGTACAGCTTGGGCCTGCCGAATCGTACAGCTTGGGCTCTGTGTAATGCACTATGTCTGAAGCCTACATTCTTAAAAAGGTAGGTTTCCAGATGGGTACTGTCTTGGACAAACAGTTCTGAGTAGAAAATGTATGTAGTACAGAACCTTTACATTATGTGGAGGTTCCTTAAACCTTGGCTTCACTGCAGATAAACACATCTGCTTTACCCTGTGGAAGTCAGACTTGTCACTGGTGACAACGGAAGCATGGTGTAATTCCCAATGATTTATTTCTCACTTAAAAGAAGAGCAACTTCTGTTGACAGTGTAAATTCTACACCAGATTTATGTTAATAAGAAGATGTTTTATCATGACTTAAATTGGATGAAACCTTATTGCTGTGTGTACCAGCGTGTAATCAGCATTTACCAATGTTATGCTAATAAAAAATATACAGATTCTTACAATATCATAGTGGTTAGTCAGTATTGTTGTTAGACAGTTCATGTTCATTTAAATATTCCAGTTGTAACACATCGTTTCGCACATACCACAGCACTGCATACAGTGTGAAATTCTTCCCCTATATTTAACCCATTCACCAGCAGTGGACAGCCACCGACAGGGGAAGGACACCTGCGGAGCAGCGTGTGGGGACGATACCTTACTCAAGAGTACCACAGTGGTGCCACTGGCATTCCTGAGATTTGAACCTTTTGATCACATAGGTAACTCCCTAACCACCAGCTGCCCCTATTTCGTTGTGAATTGGAGAAATCAATACAATGAATTGAATCTTAGAATTCCTTTTGTTTCAAATCTGAAAATTTGTATCAATACTTCACAAAACGAAGAGGGTCACGACTGTAGTTTGACATTTAAAAAAAGAATACAAATCATGAATATGGAAAATGATTCACCTTGTTATATTGTATCATGATTACCAGTGTCAGACATGTGCCATCGTCCTCACTTTAATTAGGTTACAGTTTGTCACTGACTGTTCTTCCAGTTCAACATCAGACCAGATGTATTTGACAAACGGGCTCGATTTCAAATGAAAAAGGAAAGATTGGTAAGAAAAGGAGAAGAAAATAATGGGAGGAACGGGAGGTCTCGGAAAAACGAATGAGGACTGGCCCCTGGCTATCGGCTGTCCAATTGGCATGACCGCTCAATGAGATAGATGTGTGCTCCGAGGTCATCCAGAAGCTGAGACAGACACGGTGTAACCCACTGTGCCCCATAGCAGCATTTTAATTAGGCGCGCTTCAGAGCAGATCTGAAGTCAGCACCGTGGTTTAGAATAGAAAGGGTCAAGGGTATGAAAAGCCAGAGGGAAACTGATCCCTGATCAGTGAAAAGATTGAGACCGACAGGGATAAAGAGAGGCTGGGAAATTGTATGGAGAATGGGGAATGACTGTTTCACTTACATAAAACTATACACATGTAACAACAGAAATCAGAATAAACCCACATATTTGCAATGTGTAAATGCACTATGTGTGGAAAAAATTTGGGACACCTGACCATTACACCAACAGGGACTTTAATGACATTGCAGTCAAATGCACAGACTTTAACATGAAGTTGGTTGCCCTATAACAGCTTCCACTCTTGTTGGAAGGCTTTGCACAAAATTTTGTTTCATTCTGTAGAGCATTTATGACACTGACTCGTCCAGCCCAGACCTTGCTTTATGCACTGGGACACAGTCATACTGGAATAGAAAAGTTTTTTCCCAAAACAGTGTCCACACAGTTGGAAGCATGGAAGAATGTCTTGGTCTGCTGAAGCATTAAGATTAAGCCCTTCACTGGAAGTAAGGGGCCTACCCCAAACACTGGAAAACAGGTGTGTCCCAATAGTTTTGTCCATATAGTGCATGCAGGCCTGTATTTTATTAATAGAACATTTATAAGCTGCTCATTTGAAGTAGATACATCCCTTTTTTTAGGATGTAGGCTAAACTTGTAGCTTGATGACTAGTTAGCTAAGTCCGTTTTTATAGCCTCCCATCAAATTCCAGTTCACCTCGTTTGTGGCCCATACACTGAAGCTGTATACATTAATTATGTTAAAGTATATTTCAATTAACACTCTTCTCTCTCTCTCTCTCTGTCTCTCTTTTTTACATCCATCGGCTCCAGCAGGTAGACGGAGGAGTAATATATGCAGAATATAGCGCCTTTAAGATACTCGCTCACCGTCTATCTGTCATTGCACAAAGACACAGACATTTCTCACTCTTTCTTTTTCTTTTACACACACACACACACACACACACACACACACACACACACACACACACACACACATGCCTTCTTGATCTCTTATATTCCACCCGGTAATCTCAAAGAAACACACTCACGCACACAAATATTTTGTCTCTGCAACAGACTCAACAGGCAGAGGCGTTAGGCCAGTCGGTTTGAGCAAAATGCCCCGGTCAAGTCTGTCATATTCCAAAGGTAAAGGAAAAGAAAAGAAAAGGCTAAAGTCTTTTCCAGCCACCATGTAATTGCAGAGAGAGTGGACTTGCTGATAGTGATCAGGGAGAAGAAGAACAGGACAGATAAAGCATGTCACTCTTATCTTATTGCATGTGTGTATTTGTGTGTGTGTGCGTGTGTGCATGTGTGTGTGTGTGTGTGTGTGTGTGTGTGTGTGTGTGTGTGTGTGTGTGTGTGTGCTGGAACACCTTGGC
>JBBPDC010000084.1:21966913-22002220 GCA_037974485.1 Hemigrammopetersius urotaenia | reverse complement strand
TGTGTGCGTGTGTGTGTGTGTGTGTGTGTGTGTGTGTGTGTGTGTGTGTGTGTGTGTGTGTGTGTGTGTGTGTGCTGGAACACCTTGGCTCCTTTTAAAAATACCCTCATGTTTGCGCTCTCATTATTTTTCAGTTAATGGATAACTAAACTTTGCTCACATTAAAAAGGCTTTGTAATATGATATATACTGTAAATTATCTATATATTCAAATGTGTTCAATATTCACCCACTCCTGTAAGTAGTGAATTCAAAGTATTCAAAGCTACTTTAAAGTATCCTTTCTGCTGACACAGGTGTTCAGCTGCACATGCACAGGTTGAATAATCTCCATAGAAAAGCATTAGCAATAGTAAGGGACGCTCTGGAGCAGCCACATATGAGCCTAAGGTCACCATGCCAAATGCCAAGCAACAATTAGAAGTGGGGAAACTGCATTCTGTGGAGTGATAAAGCTCCATCCAGATCTTTTGGGATGAGCAGGAGTGAAGTTTGTGATCCAGACATAATTCTCCAACATCAGTAGCTCACTTCATAATGCCTTCATGGCTAAATGCAATCGAATCCTCACTGCAATGTTCCAAGATCTGTTAGTGTAGGAAATATAGGCAAAGTGTTGAGGCAAAGTTAGTACTGTCGCAAAGAATTACTGCATATCTGCATATTGTTCATTTACACTGTATTTAGTAACTCTCTCTCTCTCTCTCTCTCTCTCTCACACACACACACACGCACACACAAACTGTCAAATAAATGTCTGCATTCTCATAGAACACTTTCCAGGCCGCTGCGCTAGCACTCCCTAGCTGCTCTCAGGCAATGAAGCAAGAAATGATAGTTCCATAGCTTCAGTGTATGCAGATATTTCCCATGCACTCATCAACTCCCACCTGTGTGTATGTGTATGTTTGTTTGTGTGTGTGTGTGTGTGTGTGTGTGTGTGTGTGTGTGTGTGTGTGTGTGTGTGTGTGTGCGCCTGCAGTGGAAGCTTTTCCCTCCCTAACAGACTGCCTCTCCAATAAGCATTTCATTATCTCTATAGAGACACTGTGAGCGCTATTTCCTAGGGTGACTTTGGAGAAATGCAACCTATTTTCCAGGCTTCAGAACTATGCCTAGGATGAAGGGGACGTCTTTACACAGTGACATGAACCACGTCATTAACCTCTGCAGTAATTTAACCTACATTAACAGCATGCCGATAAATCACAGATCTAACTCTTATGGGCTTATAAAACAATGAAACGGGAGAACAGTGCAAGTCGTATTTCTTACGGTTATATTAGGAACATATTACTGTGATCGCCACTTTTATGGTTTTGCAGCATTACTTGTTAATAGGTTACATCCCCAGTCATCGCAAGGTGCCACAACTCATATGTTTAGTCTTAAAGGGCCCATATCATTGGGTCAGCAGATTGCCTGGCCGTTAGGGAGTTTATCAAAAGCCTGTGGGTTCTAATCCCATGATAGCCAGTGGCACCACTGAGGTACCCGTGAACAAGTACCATCCTCACATGGTGTTAATTGTGTCTGTACGCGACTTCATGTCTGATGTTTATTGTCTGTACTATGTTCATGTGTACAATTTCGTGGTATGAGTAGCATCTTGCTTCAGTACAACGACAATATAGGCATACCTTATCTTATCTATCTGGTAGTAGCGTAGTGGGTAAAACACTTGTCTGTGAACCTGAAGGCCACATAGTAGCAGGTTCAAACCCTTACTTTCTACCACTGTGTCCTTGAGCAAGACACTTAACCCTCAGTTGCTCAAGGAGGACTGTCCCTGTAACTAATGACTGTATGACGCTCTGGATAAGAGCGTAAGCCAATTGCCCCTTTTCTCTTTACCCACACAATGCTCCCCAGGTGCTGCAACATTAGCTGTCCACTTCTTCACTTAGTGAATGGGTTAAATGCAGAGAAAGAATGTCATGCTGTGCTGTGGTCACTTTAAAACACAAATGCTTTTCTTTGCTTTTTTGAGACCCGAGTTTGATGTCACATTTCAGAAACATAGAATTTACTCCCCAGTCTGTACAGTCCATAAATGGAAACTGCATCATTTTTAAGGCCTTCATGGGAATAATGTCACATACAATGGGTTCCTTTCTATGATAAATGGCTGAAAATTTTGTTAAAACTAAAATCTGCTAAAACAAGATTATGCATTTCATATCAAAGCACCCAGAATGCCTTTGTTTGCTCTGTTTTAATTCTTTTAATTATTAATTTAATTGTGCAGTTATTTTGATAAACTCCAGCAGAAGTTTGGTTCCAGGTTGGAATAAAGAATGATTCCCACTTCCATAAGAACAACGATGGAATACTGTCTCAGATGGTTCTTTATGATTCGTTTAGCTCCAAGATGCTTCCAGGTCTGCTGGTCAACTCCCTTTGGTTGGTATTATCAGAATATTACAAGGCGTGTCTCACTGCGGTAGAAGAATAATCCCCCATGACCAAGTACACCCTCCACAATCCCCTGTCCAAGTGTCAGTGATTGGTTGAAACCACCACACTATGGCCTTTGAGCCTGTCACATTTGCTTGTCTGGGAGAGGGACCACAGCTCTGTCGCTTTTGAACCTCTGCTGACAACTCCAGGCTCTTCAAGTGTGGAGAAAAACTCATAAATATTGCATCACGGGGGCATGGTGACAAGTTAAAAAGTGACATTTCAGAAACAATCGTCGTGTGGTGACTTGTTGTGGTTGAGATTTTACAAAAGTTTGTTTTTATAAATTTTGTTCCATGACTGACACAAAGCTGGAACTGTTGTTAGTAACATGGCGGCATGTATTGCAACTGTCCTTCCCAAGTCAACGTAGCCCATCCCAAGTAAATGTAGCATTTCTGCTTTACATTTTACCCTGATAAATCCAGTAATTAGCATCAACAACAAAATCATTTACGTCTGAAAGCAGATTCTTCGAACATCAACACTAAAAATTTTTTTGCATCTTAATTATTTTCATTAAATAACACTTACAGACACTAACACTAACAGACAATAACACTAACACACAAAAATGTGACAGCGATGAATGTAAAAAATTTTTTTTCTTCTCTAAATTATTTTTAGAGTACAAAGCCACTTTTTCAACTTTGGCATGTTTTCTCTTTTATTACATATAAAACATTGATACTTAAATATATATGTAAATATACTCAAGTAAATATACATATCATTGTAGTTTAACAGGACAGTCCAGACAAAAAGTCTAAATTCATCCATAGCAAACAGTGGTGCAGTGTGTAAAGTCTAGCCCTGGACCGGTGTCCGGCACTGACACTTCCAGAGAATCCTCTCTGGTCAGCCACCCCAGAGTTTCGCACAACCCCATAACAAGACGATCAGGATCACCTGAGGACTAGGACTAGGGGTATATATAGACAAGCGTTTCCTGAGGTGTTTTTTGGTCTGTATTGCCTTCTTATGTATCTTTTACCCTTTTATGGATTTTTTGATTAATCTTTTGCCTTGTGGACTTGTCTTTGATTGCTTTGGACTGGATTAATTGGTTTTGGACTTTGTTGCTTCATTTTTTGGACCAATTGTATCTTGGATTAAATCTTCTCTATGTTTTCAGCATTTGGGTCCATATCAGAGTATTATTACGCTATGACAGTGATTAAAAAAAAAAGATTAATTTTTTTTCAACAAAAATGTAATTGAAAGGTTGTGGGCTTGAATCCCAGTGGCACCCCTGAAGTACCCTTGACCACGGTACCCTCCCCACACACTGCTCCCCGGGCGCCATTGTTGGGAGCTTTACTTTGGTGAATGGGTTTAATACAGAGGACTCACGTTATTTTCTACGGGATCAATGTAGTAGTTTAAAAATCTTTTTTATTAACAAAACATATCTGATGTATCTTGAAGGTGGAAAGAACTACAGCTCCTTTGTTCAGTGACAAAGGTAAGAGTTACTCCAGTGCTTCTGTACTGTAGATCAGTAGCTGATTTAGGTAGGAGTCAGGATCAGGAGACATCGATTGCATTTGCGAAATGCATGCTAAGGAAAGAAGACCCTAATAAACAAACATAGACACAACTTGAAGTCTAGAATTCTGTTAAACCAATTAGGCAATTGAGGAATATAATGATGTGCTACAAAATTCTGCTCATGACAAATGCTTCTTTAAATACATCTAAAGGATGATAATAGCAGGCCTTCAGAAGGCTAAAGAGAAGCTGCTTTGCTAACAGTAATTACTTTTGTAATTACCTCGGTCTGTGTTTGGGAAGAGGGCAGAAACAACAAATGGTGGAAAATGTCAGCCATTTGTTTTATTCTCCTCGGCAGAGACG
Organism: Hemigrammopetersius urotaenia; assembly: GCA_037974485.1. Lineage (NCBI taxonomy): Eukaryota > Metazoa > Chordata > Actinopteri > Characiformes > Alestidae > Hemigrammopetersius > Hemigrammopetersius urotaenia. Next base: position 21,997,903 of record JBBPDC010000084.1, on the reverse strand, counting down.
GTGTGGCAGGAGGCCAAAGTACTGTTAAAGCTGTGGCATTTACCTGCGCCGCCGCTTCCTCAGACACCTTTGGTGACCCATCTGTCACCTTCTATTTACTATAAATTACTTGAATAAGGGTTTAGCTAAATAACATGCATTCCCCGTAAACTCACCCTCAGTCGATCCCGACACACCCACACGCTCGCAAATGTCACTTGCACTCAAAACAATGTGGCAAAGCAGAGGTGAACGCAGCACAGCGATTCAGTCTAAAGAAGACCTATTTTTAACATGCCGCTACTGGACTAATGAGGTGTGCTACATGTTCCATATGTGCAAAATAATCAGCACGGCACCTAATTGCACACTAATCCAACCTGGCTCACGTTCCTCAGGCTGAACACTCCCTCTGCTGAGCGAGGACGGCACTGCCTCAGGGCAGAGGAAGCCCACCAGGGCCAAGCGGGAAAACATGAGTCAGAGCGTGCGTCTGGGAAGTGTGTGCATGTGTCGTATATGTGTGTGAACTTTATCCGAGGTACGCACTCATGTTTAAGCAAAAGCCTCCCCTCGACCTCTGCTTCCTGTCTTATTGAGAGGATTCCACACCTCCAGCTAAATTACATATGATGTTGATTATCTGAGTGAAAGTAAGTGCACATAATCCAGAGAGAATCCACACTTAAATATGTTGTTTTTCTACATATTTTAGTACATGGGCTCAATACTCTGGAAACCTGAAACATGAAAAAGAAAATGTACCATAAGTTCACATTTTTTGTTTGATTTGGTTTCCCAATATGTGGATTCCAGTAAGCAATAAGTGTGCAAAACCAACAACAAATGCCATTTGACCAGAGGTACTCAAAGCTTTGCAAATCACAATTTGTGTTATATTTCATTCATTTGTGGAAAACTGAAGAGCAAACTTTTCATTACATGGTTAAGTTGCTTCATCTCTTTACTGAGAAAAGAAGATTAAGCTTTTTAGGAACGTAGTACAGAATCTGTGTGTGGGGTGAACGAAAGCTTCCTTGAAAAGAAATCCACACAAACTACAAAGCATTTTGCTCTGTGTATCACTGCATTTTGTGTTAGTTATTGCATTTCCATCAAGAGTGGCTCAGTCCCATTTGGCACAGAGTTGCACAAGGACTACTGGCCGTACAGCTGGGGAGTCTGGTTTTACTGGACCAATGTGGCTGCAAAATTTTATTACAACAAAGCAGCAGCTCACCTGAACACAGAACATTTGATTGAACAAGTAAACTTAGTATGGTCACACTAGTCTGGAATGAAAACATGCAGCCACAATGACCCTTTGTGGATATGACTACATCCCACAGACTGAACAGAAGCTAATGCTGTGCTGCCCTCCAGAACTGCAAGGGTGCCTATTCCTAGAAATGCCCTTGTATATCCTTAAGGGAGTTCTCCTCTGGTACCAGCTCGGTTCGGTTCAGTTCGGTTCTACTCTGTTCAGTTTGGTTTTGGACCTACAGTTTTCCACCAGAAACTGGTTGCTGTAGCGACCAAACATTCTGAGAAGCAGCCCAAGCGGAGCGCTCTAAGCTGAGGTAAACCACCTGGCATCATTACAATCGGCAGCATGGATGAAATCAAAGAGAGTTTAGAAGCAACATTAGGCTAACGCTAATGCTAACGTTCCGCCAACAACACTGGCATTACCATGACCACCAATCAGTAAGCTCCAATATGTACACTTCATCATTTAGTATAGGTTCAGCACGCTTGGAACCTTGGCCAAAGGGGTACCAAGAATGGTACATGGTACTAGATTTTAGTTATGGAAAAGCAGAAAAAGCGATTACAGTTGAACCGAACCAAGCCGGTACCAGTCAGTGGAAAGTACAACCTACAACAATATCAGGTCTCTATTGGTATCGAGTTTCAAGGTAACTTTTATTGTCGTCAGAAACTGTGAATACGTATGTAGGGTGATGCGACATTTCTCCACAGACCACAGTGCAACATATAACATACCACATTCATCAGCATCCAAGTTACAACAGAAACAATACAAACAACACAATAAATAGACACTGCAGCAACGTAATGGCAACGTAATGAAACAGCACAGTGTGGACACTATGTAAACCTTACAGGGTGGCTAGTATTGCACCATGAGTAAGATTATTGCACAGGCACTTAGCAGCATTGAATAAAGTGTAAGGCATAACAGAATCCAAAATATCTGAAGATACAGTGAAGGACCAAACAGAATGGCTGGTTTTGTTTACAGCTAATTGATAGAAATGGTAGAGAAGAAGACACTCAGATATGAAACCTATTTTTTTTAATTGATCGAGCTTGTAATCAGAACTGAGCCACGTTACATATGTTAATAAGTCCCTTTTAAAATATGAATACCTGTCAGAGTGCAGGCCGCGAAGGCCACACTCTGAACTCCCTCTAGGCATGGAGCAGGCCGAGACACAGGGATCCATGCTAACGTGTTTATTAAAAGAAAAGGCAAAACAGAAAACAAATAGGCACGGTGGCCTCCCAGAACTCTAACATCAAGGCAGGAAACAGGCAGGGGTGATGAGGTGATGGACACATGAGGAATGGAACACAAAGACAGGCTTATAAAGACACAAAATCACAGGACAAAACACAGGCAGGTGAACACAAAGGAGACACGTGACGCAAGAACAGGATATCACAATAAAAGCCCTAACAGAAACAACCAGAACAGAAATAAACAGAACAGGGCATCAAAAAACAGAAAAAACAGTGGCCTCTAGTGGCCACCAACCGTAACAATACCACTGATAACATTATCTTTCCAGGTTAGGCAGGTGCAGAACCAGCACGTCTGTCCCAAATGCCCATTTTTAAACCGAGCACCCTTGAGATATTTTGCTATCTGTATCCATGTATTGGTTTTGCTTTAAATATTGGCACACATCAATAGAACCACTATGGTTTCAAATTGCACATTTTTTCCATTGTTTTGGTTAATTTCTAAAACGAAGGTGCTAAAATGATTCCATGGCCGAGTTTCAAAAAAAGAAGAGCTTTTGTTTTGATAAAGAACTTTTGATGGATGGTTCTTTTAACAATCATCAATGGTTAAAGGTGGTTTAAAGAATCATTTCTGTAAATGAGCTGTGAGAGTATGAAGAACCTTTTAAAGAGTAATTTCAAAAACCATTTAGAAAGCTTTTTTTAGAGTGTGCTTTAGTCTGGGATCTTCTGCATAAAGCGCTCATGCACACATAACAGAACCTGTTCGCTTGGAGACCAGCTGTATTGCTTGCTTTCTGCCGCACATCCACGCAATAAATAATACAGCACTTCCTCTGACGGCTGACGGTTCGCCACTGCTGGATCAGCTTTAAGTGCTGATACAAGGTGTCCTTTAGTACCGATCTAGGGCTTCTTCCCCTTCTCCAGCTCCTGGCTGTAGTAAGAAAAACAGTAGGCTCAGATCAGCATCCAGCATTTGAATAAATCCTACCAGCAATGCTTTTTGAAGGTGTAGATTTAGTGGAGCTGTCCAAATGCTACACTATAGGGACAGAAGTATTACACCAACAGAACCATTACACCAAGAGGGACTTTAATGACATTGCATTCAAATACATATACTTTTAAATGGAGTGTTGGATGGATTTGAGGTCAGGGCTCTTTGCGGGTCAGTCAAGTTTTTCCACACCAAACTCATCCAGCCATGTCTTTATGGAGCTTGCTTTGTGCACTGGGACACAGTCATGCTGGAATAGAAAAGGTTCTTCCCCAAACTGTGTCCACAAAGTTGGAAGCAGGCCGTTGTCCAAAATGTCTTGGTATCTTCTTCTTTTACTTTCAGCTGCTCCTGTTTAGGGGTCACCACAGTGGATCAAACCCTGAAAAATAGTTGTGTCCCAATACTTTTGTTCATTTAGAGTGGATACCTTTTGGATTCCCAATCATAGCAGCTTGTTTATTCTGCTTTCATAACGTTTTGAGAGACGGACCGTGGGAGTGTCTCTGGAGAAAACGGGTTTCGGGAAACAACAACTGCAGTGACACTGATGACTCATGTTAACGCCTCTCACCGACTTGTCCACCAACTTTGTTGTTTGAACACAGAAAGTCTGTGCTTCTACTATAAAGACCATCGTGACGACATTGAAGACAAACTCTTTGGCTGAACCTTGGCTTTCAAGTGTTTTTATGTTACTCGCCCAATATGAAACACTGGAGAGCGAGACAAAATGAAATAATTTCCATGAATGGAAGGTGGAAGTGAAGTCTAGCTGCATGGAGTCTTGTCATTTTAACTGAGAGCCGATAAGGCTGACAGAAGAATGGAGTGAGTTAAATACTCCTCAGAACTCCCAAGAACCTTTTATTCCATCTGATTACGGCACAATTGCAAAAAATTCCCCAAGCACATTATGCAAATAAATGGGCAACTGGGGTATTTTCATCGAGTGATATTAAATAATTACCGGCATAAAAAGGTCAAACGCCACACTCGAGGTCTGACAAAGCTCGGAAATGGAAGGCAAGCTCAGGTCTTGATGACATACTCGAGCAAAGGAAGTATTAAATAGACAGAATAGGAAAAAAGAACTGTCTCAAGCTTGAATCATCCCATCCAAGTCCATTATGTTTCATAAAGGAAAAATATCACACATTACATAATACATTCCTGCTTTACGTGACAATTAGCTCCGCCCATACGTATAGATTAGTTAGTAGTCAGGTGGTAATTCAAATAATTGTCTCTTTGGTATGTAATCAGTGTTTTTAACGTCAGTTTTGCCTCACAATGTGCTGGGCTGTGTTTCAAACTACATAAGCGGGTATCGAGGTCAGAGTCAAAGTGTCGTCATTTGTATACACGGCGATGAGGATTCGTAACTCTTTCATACACAAATTTTGTTTTCATGTTACGACACCCTACAGGGTTGTTGAAGCTTCTGCGTGGTGTTTGTGTTTCACAAACATTAAATGATCCGTTGCAGGGCACCACAGGAGAGATGCACATTTTCTACCACTCTCCTAGCTTGGCGTCTGTGGACGAAAAGTTTTGCGTACCTCAAAAAGAGCACGCCTCATTTGCTATAGAGTTAAAGGAAGCCATTGAAAATGTGATCATGGCCTTCAAGTTCACATGCGCAGCTCTCAGTGTGCTAGTTAGCAACCTGACGAAACATGCTGTCAGTCTTCAGCAGCTTTGTTCAGATCTTTGCTGATTGCGAACAAACGCCTTCATCAGATGCAAGGATTCTTTCGCACCTGGGGTTCAAAACTGGGCCTCTGAACGCTCAAGGAAATGGAACAAATGAGCCTGTGAAAGCACCCTTAGTCCCTCACTTTTAAAATCTCAAAAACAGTTCATTCTTTTTTGATGCTAGTGTTTAGCTTAGTGTTCTTCATCAGGAATGGACACTGCTGCTTCCTTTAAACATGTACGGCAGCTGGTTTAGACAACTTTCCATGACTTGAAACCGACTTTAGGATTAGAAAACCGAGAGAGGGGGAACGTTCCACATTGCATTTCTTTGTTTAAGAATGCAGAAGTTGTCTTGGGAATGCTACAGCACTTATGCACCATGCTGTGTTGAGCTGTAAGGCTGGACTTCAAAAGTGCTGTCGCAGAAACTGGCAAAAGTGTGTGTGGGTGGGAGCCTGCATGCATCAGATATAAGTCCTGCCAAATAAGATAGAGCGACAGAAAACAGGAGATGTGTTTAAGGATCAAAGTATTAAGGGAATCTCACATATCTGTTGATTTGCATTACAAAGACACTGAAACGGAACACTGACTTCACTATATTTCATCCTTGATATCTAACTGGTATTGTCTTTAATATCCTTTAATCTATTAATTGTATCTAGTTGTATTGCATTCAATTGTTTGTAATGGTTGGCCATGAGAATTTGCCAGGAATTTTCATGTGTAGGATCATTAAGTATAGGATGTTTGTGAGCTCACACTCTTAAATGTAAAAGTTCTTTGTGTAAAACCATAAGAGAACCATTTTTGGTTCCTTAAAGAACATTTAAGTTATATAAAATATATTTATTGCCACAAAAAAGAACAGACGGGGGATATTTGTGATATTCGCCGTTTCCGTGTTATTATGGGAATTTCTGCGTAAAACTATTCGGTTCGGTTCTCAAAAAAAATCTGCGTGTGACTGAATCTGCGACGCCTGATCTGCGTAAAGTTACTGTAAACTTTTATTATGCTGAGTGGTGTGAACACCTTTTTCTAGGCATGTTGTATCTTTAGGTACTTTGCAGCCTGTTGCAGTAAAACATTTGCCGTTTGCTCCCATTTCTTTAATGTAATCTTCTCAATATGCCGAAGATGAGAGTTTGATGGGATAACATACTATTTCTTCAAGGTAAGCAAGATACCAGGAAACTGTGTTCGATTGTGTCTCACTCCTGCTCTACAGTGTCTAATAGGCACTGTGTTTGTATGAAAGCGTTTTACTTTGTTTGTGTGTGCGGACACATGTGTTCGTATTTCTTGGCAACACAAGACATTGCTTAAAGTGTTTGTACACATCATTTTAATTACCTTCTCCTGGCACTAGAGTAAATCTCAGACGTGCTTACATCCACTGTGTTGTGAGAGAACACACTCGGCTCTCTTCCTGCCGAAGGAGTGTGTCCTCTCACCCCTCTCTAATTTTCTCTCTCTCCACTTTTAAAGCCGAGCTGCCTCCCTTTGGCTAATGCTGTCACCGTCACCATGGCAACTGAGTCGTTCTAGTGGCGCTCTTCAGTAGCTCTGTTAATTGTGCACCCTAATCGGATGCTCACAATACAGCGCACGCACACACGCGCGTGTGTACACGCACCAGTGCATACTTACCCATGACTTTTTAACACCTAAAGACAGTGTCCCATACTGACTTCATTTTTACTGTGCCATACAGTATATCATCCATGTAATACCAATAGCACAGCATCACTTTTACTTTTGTATTTTGGGCCGGTTTGAAAAACAATGACTTTACAATAATAACTACGATAAAAACCATATTTGATCATTTTTGGTTTGTTTTTGGGAGTTTTTTTTTCATGTTGATGAGCTAAGGAAGTCACATGGGAATATACACAAACTCTGGTCCCCTCTCAGTAACATAGTTACTTTTACTCACATGTTAATTTATTTGATAACCTGACAGTCTTTAATCCTCTTCATTTATATAAAGCATAATAAAAGGAATGCAATAAAAGTGACCAGTGCTTCGTCTCGCTTTTTCACTATAATGAATTAGAAATTCAGACGCTACAGAAAGTTAATGATCAAAATATTATAAAATGTCGTTTTTGACCCAATGAAAAAGAAATTCCGTGGATTTCTGCAGACCCCCCACAGTTTTATTTTGTTGTTGTTTTTTTTCAGGCTTTTTTGGGAATAGCAAACATAATATTCTATATAGCAATTTCTTATCTACTTAAGATTTGATCCTCACATTTAAAATATCAGGTGCTCTGATCCATAATTGTATTGTAACTTTGCTCTCAAGGTTTTAGAACTTTCACAGTTATTACAGGATCCCATACAGCCCAGTTCATCTCTCTGAACACGTCTACCATTACTTCAACCTGAATAACATCCCATAAATGATATGAAATCGTGAAACTGCAGAGTAGTAGCATCATATTAGCATTTTTTATATACATCTGCACTGGTTTCATATTACTGGAACGAAAGAAGTATTTCTTTCTCTCTCTCTCTCTCTCTCTCTCTCTCTCTCTCTCAGGTTTGACTCTTTCAGTTGGGTCTGGAACTTCGCGGCTTGCGCAGAGAGACTGCCAGGTAATGGGATTGAGTGTAATTTCCTCCTGCTTTTATTGAGCTTGGGCAGACAGGCAATAACCACGCAGGCAAAGCCGTGGCCCCCCTTTTTTATTATTTATACCCTCTCGATTAGGAGATGAAACTCGAGCAGCCTGGCAGAAGTTGCATCAGCAGGGGGAGACAGCAACAGTCTCTCCAAGAACACACAAACAAGCAAACTCTGGTGCAGGCTTTCCACAGGCAGATCAAAACCCAGGCTGGATTAAGGCTGCGTATGGGAATTCAACACTGCAAATCCTTCTAGGGTTCTAAGAGTCAAATGCTAGCAAATAGCCTCCAGATGGCTTTTGGAAACCTCTGAAATCTCAAAACGCTGATGACATTACAATTCCTCGTCCGCCATTAAGCAAGGCCAGCATTTCAAAACTGTTGAAAGATCAGGGAGGAATGCAAAAATGTTCATTGGAGCCCAAAGGAACCTTTTGGTTCCTTAGAGAACCTTTCATTGAATCCTTCTTCCCATAACCAAGCCAGGAACTATTAATAAACCTCAATTTATACGAGTGTAAGAAGCAAAACAAGGTTTAAAAATCGTTTGGATATTTTTGTCAATGAAATATGGTAAATATATTTAAATGTAAAATTAGTTTATACACACACACACACACACACACACACACACACTTACATCCAATTTTCATTGACAACTTTTGAAATGACACGTTAATCACAGTAACAGACAAATTCGAGCTCTCCTTCTAGTCCCCTTTATCTCTGTCCTAATACTACTGCTGTGTGAAAATCGGTGGAAATCAAACAGGCACAGCAGTGTCCTCCATACATCTCTGTAAAGCCACATTTATAGTAAATTGTAGGTTTTCCCTCCTGTATTTTTTTAACCCTCCTTACTTAGCAGTTGGCGTGAAGCCCAAGAAACCCGAGGAACTCTTGAAGAAAAATGAACATTTTCAAAAATTGCTGCATTTTAAACCTTTCGCCCTTTATAGAATTTTCTTCTGAATGTCACTGTTTCATGAAGTATGAAGCCACTAAACAGGCAAAATGTAAGTGCTACAGTGCTATGCTGGAAAAAATATGGTATTTTAACTTTAAAAAAAAAAAGTTATGTCTCATTTTGCCTTTGTTTTTTTTTTTTTAATGAACCAATTATTTAAGTTAACAGAAGGTAAAACACACATTTTTATTCAGTTAACTTACTTTAAAAGCTCACTTAACTCAAATATAAATGCTGCCAAGAAACAAATTGCCAGGATTAAAAAAAAATAAATAAATTTACAGGGTACAAGCAAGCTGATACTACAACCTCACCAAAATGCCTAGCTAGCTTTGAACAGTCTGATGAGCTGGTTGATATATAACGGTGTAAAAGTGCAATAAGCAGAATTGATTTTAAAGCAGTTTCAACAAAACATATGCTTGTGGCATGCAGTAATACATGTAAATTACATTTTAAATATTTTAATTTACCAAGGTCTGATAGCATACATTTTTGAAAACATTCTTAATTTGACCCTCAGGGAACAAAAGGCATGGCTTTTCTTGATGAGGAGTGATCTCCAGTACATAGCAATTCACATGGTGATGGGAAAAATAGACTAGCTTTTCTGCTTTATTCTTTTCACTTCACCTTTCAGGTTCTTTTTCTATTACACATGTCTGTGTCATCACCATCATTTCTGTAAGGCCTGGATTTTTTAGATATTTGATTGTCTCATGTTATCCTTACATCTCAAAGTACAAGCCATTTGTGCATGAAGGCAAAAGCATTTTGTGCTCCCATTATGTCTTCTACCCGGCTCATTATCATACTTTCTATTCCTACTATTGCATGCCTAACCCACCTAGACCCTCCCCGTGTTCTGTAACAGGCACAGTAAGACCAGTAAAGTATCCTGCTGTGCAACAGGACTTAGAAAAGTAAGTTAAACTCTGGAAATTTAAGGATACATCACAATCAAATGGTCTGCTACATGAATACATTAACCTATATAAACAATATTATTATTTTCAGGCAAACGAGAGAGAAAATTGTGTTGTCAGGACATGAAATGATGTACACATCTTAATTGAATATATTTTTCGGCCCAGGCTCCTGGCTCATATGCATAACCAGCGACTAAAGCCAGACAAGAGCTGCCGGCTTTGGTACTCAACTGGTAGCAAGTCAGGGTTCAGTAAATAAAATCAGGCGATTTGAGGTCATTAGTATGGACAAAACAATAAAAAAAGGCACACAGATAAGTCAATTAGAATCATTGACTGGAGGTCAAAAGGTGGAGTGGCTCAGAGTCAAACAAGTACTTTAATTCAGTTAACAGCCATTCTTCGGCCCTCACACACACACACACACACACACACACACACACACACACACGCACACACACGCACACACACACACATACATACTACACACACGCCTCTCTTCACTGTTAGCACATTATAATGCCGCCAGTTTGAACTCTGGACCAACACATACTAACACTTCTCCAGCTCAGCTCATAAACCTCACATGCCTTGTTTTCATACACAACACAGCCTTAAAAAGACAAAGGCCTGTAAAAAATTCAGCAATATCCACAATTTCCCCAATAAGCCTGCAAAGTCTCTGCCGCGCTTCCGCAAATCCTCATCGAAATCCGTTATGAAAGCATTAAATATTAACATGCATCTCAACGCGAGGAAATAAAGAAATAAATACGCCTCAACCTCAAAAATAAATACTTTTATCTGCGCCTCCTGGTTTTTTTTTCTGCAGTGTTTTTCCATTTAGCAGCAGTAAACTCGGCTCCTCGGTTTGCGTATGACTTATTTAACAGCACCCAACATGTAGAGTCTTCCTCGAAAAGACACAATGGAGAAGCCGGTTCCAGCACAGAAACAAATGGGGATCAGCTTGCAAGAACAACTGGAGACCACACAGGACAACTGTCACAGCACATGGCATTCAAGTTCATTTACCTCAAATGTAGCTGATCAGTCAAGACAGGGAAAACGGTTGGATTTTGCTTCTTTAGTTATGCACGAATGTTAAGTAATGTACCTCAGCCACTGGGCAAGCAGTGTATTCTATTGCCAGTATCATGCCTGGACAAATTGCGAGTGTTGTGTCAGGAAGGGCACACGTATGGCAAATCAAATATGTGGATCATTAATCAGATTTCCACACCGGATCAGTTGAGGCCTCGGTGAGCAACAGGAGGGAGCTGGCGGAAAATACACTTTGTCCCACCATGACAAGAGTATTGCTACAAAATGCTAACCAAGACAGTTCTTTTTAGAAAGCACTACAGGTAGTGCCCACAACATTTCCCAACACCAGCTAGATAGACTGATAGATAGGTACACAATATGGACAAAAGTATTGGGACATCTGACCATTCCACCAACAGGGACCTGAATATCATTACATTCAAATCCATAGACTTTTTGCAGCTTGAACAGCTTCCACTCTTCTTGGAAGGCTTTGCACAAGATTTTGGAGTTTCTGTGGGAATTTGTGCCCATTCATTCTGTAGCGCATTAATGAGTTTAGACACTGATGTTGAACGAGAAGGCCTGGCTCACAATCTCCGTTCCAGTTCATCCCAAAGGTGTTGGATGGGGTTGAGGTCAGTGCTCTGTGCAGGCCAGTCAAGTTCTTCCACACTGAATGGAAGCAGCTGAAAGAATAAGAAGATTTTGCACTAATATAAACTAATTTAGCTAACCAATAGAGACCATGTGGTGGAATGGTTTATGGATGGTTTAGCCCTAAAACGTTTAGTTTATGGTGGAGCTGAAATAGTAGCTAATAGTAGCTTACTCCCCACCAATTAGCACAGGATGCCATTGTTTATTTTGTACATTCATTTAAAGTGGTTTGGAATGTAGCAGTAGAGGTTCATGGTAGAAAAACTCACCAACCTGAATTTTCATCACAATGGCAGTGATTGGAACCAAGGTGGTCATGATGTTTACATGGTAAATAAAGCCATTTTGTTTTCTTAGGGTACTATTTCACTCAACCATAAATGGATATTTAATAATACACTTAAGGCCAAAAACTATTATGCAACGTGGTCTCAAGCATAAGGCAACACATTCGTAATCATTTCATGTAATGGCTTTCCATGATGGGGCTTTTCAACACATTAAACTCCTCAGACGTCTGATTCCTATCGCCACCATTGTGAACAATTCTGACTCATTTTATTTCTTTAGCACAGAGCACTTCACATCAAACTGCACTCAGTTTGTTCTTGTCATTTCTTCATGCAGACAGCTTGAAAAAAATCCCCAAATTCCTTGTTAAGTTCTCTTAAATACTCTTGCTTAAATGGTTATTAACACTGAAAGTGAACCATTTGTCATGCATGAACACACCACAGTACAGTACACAGTATGAAATTTGTCCTTTGCATTCAAGTGAAGCAGTGGGTAGCTGCTGGTGGTGCCAGGGAGCAGTGTGTGGACCGTTCTTTACTCAAGGGTACCTCAGTGGTGCCACTGGCAGTCCTTGTATTCAAACCCACAACCTTCTGATTGCAGAGGCAGCACCCTAACCACCCGGTCACAAGCTGCTCCTGGATGGCATTCTCATAGCTATAAAATGGACAAAGTACACACGATAGCAGCTAGAACTAATGTACTTTGGTCTACTGTTATAGTGTCAGGAAACACATTAACAACGTCTGATTTGAGAAGTTTGTGATGAATTGAGTGAATCAATTGTGCTGACTGATGCTTTTATTACATTTTACCAATGATTTTTTCATGTTGCAGTGTTTGAGAACTGAGTGTGTCAAGAATCTTCTACAGCATCACTCCAAACCCATTTAAGGGTGTACACAACATACACACACACACACACACTCACTCACTTCAGAGTCGATGGACTCTCTCTTATTTACTGAGTCAGTTCTCTGGTTAAAGTGTGCCAGATCCCCAGGAGAGAAACTGAAGGAGGGCTACGAGTCCCACAGAGAGCAGCATTCAGGTCGTGCTGATTCTCTGAGGCACTGAGGCAAGCTACCGCACAGAAGACATCCAGAGGAATGTACAGTCCACCTCACTCAAAACTGAACAATACAATACAATTTATTCCTTCAAGCAAGGGCAAAAAAAACAGTTTCTAATACTGTGGTATTTGCAGAAAATGTTTTCATTCAGTTTCCCCATTTGACTGATGGTCTTCTGTCTTTTGCATAGAACTGTGTATATGAGATGCTGAATCTACAGCAACATTACTTTTTGGAATCAGAAAGCAAAGACAATCAGTTACATCACTTTTCTACTGTGTATTTCTCATATTAGTGTGGAAACACCTGAGAACCCTCACACAGTGGAGCAACCCCGAAGACTCCTCATTTTGCATGGCACAACAGAGCAAGAGGAAAAAAAGACAGAAAGACAGCCCAGTGAAGTGTATGTGTGTGTGTGTGTGTGTGTGTGTGTGTGTGTGTATGTGTGTGTGCGGGGTGTGGCAGGGTGGTAAGTAACACAATGGAGATGCATGCAAATCAAGTTTGACACTCTGTTATATCAATATAATTAGCACAAGGGGAACGTGTTTTTGGCACCGTCCTCGCGCGCAAGTTTAGGATCAGTGGCCAAGCGTGTGATTACACTCGGGTGTTCTCAACTAGAACATCCCTCGCAAGCTTTACCACCGCAGAACTCCTAACAATAGAGATAATGAGGGCAGTTAGACCGTTGAATATTGACTCTCCAAATCCCTCATCCAAGCAGACTGCCTTTCTTCCAGTAAAGTGCATGAGTTATACATGATGTTGCCTGCTGGGAATGTGGGATCTTGAGGAGAAAGCAAGAGAGCTGTTGCTCACGTGGGAAGAAAACGGGTCGACTCGGAAGGCGAGCAGTGATGAAGCTTTCTCTGGCAGGCTTTTGTGAGGCATTCTCAAAATCATTGTCTGTCTTTCCCACAAAAAGGGCTGAAGCTAGAGAATCCCCTAATTATCTACCTATTGTCTCACACACAAATGGATACGTGATGGGGCTCAGCAGTTCCACAGCATGTTGAAAGTGATATCTACCCACCAACTTTGCCTTGGCAAGCCCCGCTGCCCATTTTGGAACGAACGTTGGCCAAGATCTCGGCTCCCAAAGCGACCCTGAGGTAAATCCTCCAACTTTGAGTGTGGCGCTGGGCCATGTGCTACAGCTAGCAAGAGAAAGGGGGCCAGGAAGCAAATTTGTAAACACTAATTAGAGGAGTGGGGGGTACAGCGAGGTTTTTTGGATGAATGCAGTATTTATAGCGTCCCTTTGCCTCACTCCTACAGTGGCAAGCAGTGTTAAGCAAACATCGTTCTTCACAATCCATTAGCACTGATGAAGCATACCTTTGTGTCTCTGTATCTGTCCTCCAGAATGGCCTGTACACTTCACTTAAAGTGATAACTTGGTGAAATATTACATATTTCCTTTGCAACTCTAATAATTGCTACCTTTTTTTGTTCTGGAGCTTCAAAAATGAGTGAATAATGAATAGTGGAAGTTTATGCAAGAAAACAGTCAATATGTAATTTTTGTGATCGTCAAATGAGTCATGAATAAAATATGTCGCAAAGCTACATATCAAAAACCCAATGGATCTCAAAACCCAATTTTTATCCATACTTCTGCCATCCTGTAGAGGTAACAGTAACTCGTGTGACAACAAAAAGCGCAGATGCCAGTCTTTTTTGAGATTACTAAACAACGTAATGCTGGAAAATGTATGATCATTTGCACTACAATATAATGAGCTCCAATTACAGGCTAGCTACTTTAGCCACTTAGCTCCAGTACAAGACTGAAGACATCAAACATGTCTTGGCTGATCAGATACATTAGAAATATGATGCAAGGTAGTGCTACTGCTTTAAGCTCAGTGAGGTCAATTAAAGTTCTTCACACTCACATTTTAGTTACCGCACTGACTTCCTAAGGAAACGTTAGAAGACATTCTTGATGGAACCAAAGATGGTTCATTGAGGGCATTGCCTTCTCTGACAATTAACTGCTTATGACTTTTTATTATTTAGAAGTGCATTCTCAGAGAAAAGGCTGCTAAATTGTCTCTAGAGCGGTTCCTCTAATGATATGAAATATGTATCTTTGTAAAATATGTAAATAATTCTGTTGTAATTATTTTGAAAGTTGTCCTGACACCATGCACCCCGTCCTGATTCTTTTTTTATTTTACTACTTTAACATTTTAAGCTATGAAAAGGTACAAATCTGCCCACTTTCCCTGGGAAAGTCAGCAGTGAACATAATGTACCTTTAAAGGTCAATTAGGGTACACGACTGGACTTTAAGAGCATACTTATTTACATATTCTGAACCTATAGAACCATTTAGAGGGTCTCAAATCTCTTTTGGGAGAAAAATCAAAGGGCTGTTGTTCTTCAAACCCACAAAAGTGAAGACATGCACTTTTGTGAAAAAGAAATGTGTACTGAGCAAAACCTGAGGCTAATTACTTTTCTGAATAATGCCTTTGCACTTTCAACATGCTTTGACTAATGTGTGCCTCCCACGGATCCAAAACTCTAAAGCTTAGATACTGAAGCCCTAGCACCAAGCAGATCACGGGATTTTCCCACATGATCGCTCAGCTCACGTAATGAAAAGGAAGGTGAAAACTTTCCCTCCATCGCTTGTGGTGATAGAATCCATTGATACGTGCAAGATGTCGACACTTTCTACTTTGCCTCCAGATTTCCGTTGAGACGCTGGAGCTTCAAAGAAAGCCCTGAAGCGCATCATGGTGGAATGTATGAGAATGACCCTCATCTCTGTGAAGCGAGTCTGCATTAGGCTCCATTCAAGTGTGGCGGGGCACCACCTTGCATCTTATGCTAATCAGTAGTTTTGATTTTCTCATTGAATGTACGACATCAAACCGCGGCAGGGTACGTGCCTCTTGGGTTGGGAAAAAAATGCAAAAACGGCAAGACATTAAAATACTATTGATCAGCTTCCTGCTCTCTCCTTCTGTCATTCTTCCTCTTCACTGATCAAAAAATATGGTGCTTCTAAAAGATCGTCAGCTTGTGCTCCAGTGAGTTACGAACTAACTTGAGCCCAGAGAGTCGGCGATAATAACAGAGAACAGTGGCGAGGTAATAGCTGTCACTTCATGTCTGTCAGAATGACGTGGGCTGAAATATTGCTCATAAACTGCCAAGATCACGAAACTCCAGAGGGCCTTGGTAAGTAATAGGCCGCACAAAGCGCAACAGCTAAGGTAGGGGAGGGGAAAAGGAAGGAGACACAAACAAGAAAGATAGCGCAGAAAGAGCGCAAGAGGAAGCAAATGATGGAAGGTGAAAAGAGACCAAAATAGAGCAGTGTTGACAAGGGGACAAATTAGGATAGACCACAGTGCCTTTGCCTACTTGCCAGGCCATACTGCTCTGGGGAGTTAGCTAGCCGGGTCACAGCATGGCTGACAACCAGAATGCCATTCCTACACTCTAAAAAACATAAAGGTGACAAGAGAGTTCACTGAAGCAAGACGAATCATAGACGATGCAGCTTGTAAACCTTTCGATTTATGGTTCTATAGAAATGAGATGTAGCACTGTAAACTCTGAATGAACCTAAACATAAAGTAAAGCTTCTATTCACATAAAAAAGCAATTCTGCAAAGAAAAAACAGACGCAGAGAAAATAAAGGAGAATTCTGCTGATTTTTCAAAAATTTTCTGTAGAAATAAACAGGTGTATAAAAACAGGTGTAAAAAAAGAGAAATACTCCATTCTGGAGGAACATAAATCACCAGTATCCCCTACAGACATCATCACATGAAATGGTTATGAATATTCCACCTGCCTTTGCCTTCTTGCCAGGCTATATTTCTCTAGGGAGTTAGCTAGCCAGGTCACTGCATGGCTGACAACCAGAATGCAATTTCTACACTCTGAAGAACATGAAGGTGCCATGAGAGTTTGCTGTAGAAGTTAAATGTGCCACTGCAAAGTCTAAATGAGCCTGAACATTAAATAATGTTTCTATATTATATCTATCTAGACAACCAAGCTTAAAGAATCAAGAGTGCAATTCTGCAAAGAAAAAAAAAACAGTGCCAGAAAAAGCAAAGGGGAATTCTGGTGATTCTTCTAAATTTTCTACAACATTAAATGGTTAGCAACGTCATTCAGAGTGGCTTGATGAGAAATACTCCATGCCTGGAGAAATTTAAAAATCGCCAGAATCCTTCACAGTGGTGAACTGTTATGAATTTGCTACCAGATCTGCTTTGAGGAAAAATTTGGCCTAAAACAAGTATTTTTTAAAATCGATGAATGACAGAGAAGAATGTTAATGGGGGCTGTAAAACAAAATAGTCTTAAAAGAAAAGGTTGCTTCATACTTACACATCGATTACACATAAAAAGCACATGTATTAACTTGTAATTGTACATATAAAATGGCTACATTATGGTTAAAATGGCTGTATTTGCATTGTAGATTTTATTTCACTGGGCTACTATTAGCATCATTGGGGAGAATTCTGAGCTGATAAGTACTCCACAGAATCGTTCTGAATGACTTTAATTAATTATACTGATATGGTAACAGCAATTTGTCTGGTGCTGAATTGAAACCTAGTGAAGTCAGACAGCTCTGTTTAGATGAAAGCCAGGACAGAAAGACTGGATCGCTAACAGATTCTTAGAGACCAGAGACCAACAGACGAACCAAAATAACAGCAACTCCGATGCTGATAATATTTCACTCACTACATCCTAAAGCTCTTCTTTCATTTCCCATAAAACAAGGAAGCAAAAGCCTTCAATGGAGACAAAGCACTGAGGCTGGACAGCAGGCAGTGAGGAACATGCTTGGGTAGGCATTCTGCAGGCCAGGGCAAATTCTTTCAAAATGGATGCTTCAGTCTTCAAGGTAATTATTGAAGATTTACAGCTGCGGGGACGGAGAAAGGGAACAGTCAGGCAATAACCCTTCCCCAAAAGTGCCGCGCCTGCTATCACTGACGGTTACAAAACGAGTTCCTAAAACTGAGCTTAATGTCTCCAGACAGGGCCTCGATGCAGTGGGTTAGCAATTTAGATCTCCAACTGGGAGTTGTTGTTTTGTTTTGCTTTGTTTTTGGTTTTTTTTTGCTTTACTTCTTGGCTGAAATGGCTGAGGTGGACTATAAGGATTTTGGCAGCACAGTTGACAAGGCAGAGCTGCTGGGAGGAGCTGGAGTATTCAGAGGGAGAAATGTTTAATTGATAAATTGATTAGATTTTTATTGGCCTCGCGAGTAGATGATGAACAACTGCCATCTCAGTTCTTACCGAAGCAATTATACAGGCAGAGATAGTGTTAGAGTTATTTCTCAGATTGTGAAAAGGGCTTTGTTAAGTTAAAGAATAGCAAAACCTTGATAACTGCATTTCCTAAAATTAGTGGTAACTACAGCTACAGCTAACCACAGAGGCCAGAGGCCACTGCAGTTAAATCAGCATCTCTATGAGTGACAACCACTCCATGCCAGTGTCTGTTAAATTCCTACACAAACACCTCATTCTGCTTTAAGAGGTACTGATTAGTGATCACCTGAATCACATCTTATTTAATGAGGAAAAGTGTAAAAACACTGCTGTAATCGACACGTCAAAGGTAATTATTGGCATTTAGTTTAAGAGCGAACGAGAGATTTGTTTTATTTGAATTATTCGGGTTCTGTAAACTCTGCATCATTTCTCTTATTTTTAAATTTAATAATCAAAATAATAATAATTCTAATAATATTGTTAACAGTTCTTAAAAATTAAGGCAAAGCTGTTCAGTTCAATACTTATATTATAAAAGAAAGAAACATTTTTGCAGTGGTCTCTTATTTTCTTCCAGAGCTGTATAATGCCAAATCCTGTTTCTAGACTATCTTGATCTGCTCTGCCCATAAAGTAGTAAAATCCTGTAGCGGGGTGGAAAAATCTTTACAATTACAGTCTTTAAAGTTTGCAAAATTGAACTTATAACCTCATAAGGAAACATGTAGGTGTTTTGACCAAACATTATATTGCCCCACACAATCTCATTAGATTGATTTTACAGCATTCTGTGAAGCTCGTCCAGCCTCACAACTGTTTCTGCATAAAGAATGCATTTGTAGAATGCAAAAGCATTGATAATTTGATTGTTGAGTCAGAGCTGAAGCCTGTGTGGGATCGATTTTTCAGTCCCGCTCTGCGAGATTTCATTTGCTCACCCACAACCTAAATGTTTCAGTCCGCTCCGGCCTGTAGTCCTTTAGAGGCTTACTGACACAAATAAATTATTTTCTACTAAAATAATATAGCAGTCATGGTCATCGAGCCTATTTCATTTTATAGTAAAGTGGCTTTAACATAGACTATTTATCCCCAGTAACCACAAAACAAACATCAAACCACAGAATATGTTTTTGGGTGGCTACTCACGGCTATAGACAGCTAACAAGGCCAGTAATTGGGAGCTAATTTCCTTGCTTTGCAGCCAATTAACCATCTAATGCATGAGGCGTTTAATTTTACCCACAAGCAATATGGCGGCAGTAGCACTTGTGGATGAGATTAGACATCCCTTGTCTGTCATTTGTGGGATTTTTCTACATGTACAGTAGATGGATAAAAGTATTGGGACACACATGTTTTTCAGGGTTTGGGCTAGTGAAGGGCTTAATCTTAGTTCTGCTCCATACCAAGACTTTCTAGACAACACCATGCTTCCAACTTTGTGGACACAGTTTGGGGAAGAACCTTTTCTATTCCAGCATGACTGTGTCCCAGTGCACAAAGCGAGCTCCATAAAGACATGCTGGAGGAGTTCAGTGTGGAGGAACTTGACTGACCCGCAAAGAGCCCTGACTTCAACCCCATCCAACACCTTTGGGATGAAGGGGAACGGAGATTGTGAGCCAGAAATTCTCGGCCAACATCAGTGTCTGGCCTCATAAATGTTCTGCAGATTGATTAGGTACAAATACTCAAAAATTTTGTGGAAAGCCTTCCAAGAAGAGCAAAAGCTGTTATTGCTGCAAAGTGGGGAGGGGGTCCATATTAAAGTCTATGTATTTGAATGCAATGTTATTAAAGTCCCTATTGATGTAATGGTCAGGCATCCCAACACTTTTGTCCACTAACAACCACACTTGAACCACAAGATACTGTGGTGCAGACTTCCAAGGAACAGAATCTGAGTGGTTCTGACTAGCATTATGACAGAATAGTGAACAACAAATCCAAACCAAATACCTGACACAACTAAAGTCTTATCATATTCCCATATTCCCACATATTCAGCCCTAACTTACTGCATGTCTGTGTCATAAAACAGCAAAACGAACAGCGACATTTTGCCCATTAATCACTGAATTCTATGTTCCAGCAAATGGAGATGGAGATTTGCATGTGTCATCAACATCCAGGCACCTAAAAAACTCCACTTAACTGAATCGGTTTCTCTTAAAAAGTGAAGGCCTGATGTCAGCAGTAGTGCAGTAGATCTAGATGAAGCTATTAACCAGAAATCATGACTAATGATAACCATGCTGACAGCACAAGGCAAACAAGGCAAGCTCTTAAAACATTTGTTAAAATCCAATAAAAACGATACAACCGAAGGATACTAAAGAGTACACTAAGTGTTTTATAGAATACTGTGTCCTGATAATCTCACACTTACTGTGAGCATTTCCTAACCTTGGTCTGCGTGCTCCAGTCTGTAAGGTCAAAGTACATTATGGCACATCATAAACAGTGTTAGCAACCATTATTAAAGGGCTTTGGGGCATCAAAGGGGTAAATATCATATTGGAAAGCAGAAATAATATAGCAGACATAATATTGAAGCTTATCGCTGAAGCTTATCACCGTTTGGATGATATTTGTTGATACACTTTTAAAAATAAAGGTGTCAGAAAGGGTTTTTTGGAGTGATGCCCTTGAAGAAGCATCTTTAATTCCAGAAAGAACCTTTCAATGGATGTTTCACTCAGTTAAAAGGTTCTTTAAGTACCATAAGTGTTTTTTACATGACTGTTTCTGGCATTTATTGTGAAGAGTACAGAACATCAGCTCAAGCATCCTAGAGCAAAGATGCAGCCCCACTTAAATTCATGCTGTGAAAAGATTGACTCGGAATAAGCTTGACGAAGGAGCAGTTCGTTCGAAATTCAGAGCTTAATGATGTGAAGGCACTGGTGTCTTACATCTAGGAACATCTGTGCATCAACCAATGAGCAAATCCATCATTAAAATTGTATGAGCCATAAAATATCCAGTGATAAAGGAAAAGTCCCACGTGTCGTGAACGTCGGAATGACTTTAAAAGAGAGGAAACATTTTTGAGCCATTTTTGTGTTCCATTCATCAAAAACTTTACAACGTAAAGGACAGCTGCAACAAAAAAAAAACATTTTTTTTTAAATAAATGGCCATAGTGGAGATGGTTTAGACAGTGACAGTAAATGTTCAATTAATGTGTTAAACTATAATATATACACTATAATAAATAATGTCGTTTTTATTAATGAAAAATGTGTCTGCTGATTAGGGGGTTAATAACTGGGGCTTGATGGGACATTCATTATTTGGCTGCTGTGGATTTAAAAATGGTATTAAAAAAAGATGACTTTGACCAGATCTATACATTAATGCACCATCCTATTAGTTCAAGCATGACAGGAGTTTAATGTTAGGCCTTTTCCCTGGACCAGGCTGCATTACCTCATCCTCAGGGCCCTCTTAGCAGCTGTCTCGGAGCATCTTTTAAAAATCCCTTGGGGTAAAACCCATTGGCAGAGTGGTCGAGGCCTCTCTCCAGCTCTAGACGCCCCCCTTTGGAGGTTCCGCGTAACTGCATTTGCCTCAACTCTTTTTTTTTTTAAGAAACTTTTTTCTTAGCAAAACACGATATCACACGTTTTGAGACCAAACAACTATTATTTCAGCTAACGTGTAGAAAAACAGGTTATAATACAGTTAGAAAAGTGCAAAGTGCATGAAAAAACACCAAACAACACACCAGTGGTGTCCTCCCAAAATGTCCAAGTCCTTATATTCAGGGGTGTATCTCTAGTCAGGCTTTTTTGTGTCATTTCAGCATGTAGGCAATCAGGCTTTACTTCAGTGCTCCACAGCTCTACACCCCCAAACACTGCAGCAAACACAGCTCGCAGTTTGCTAGCTCATTTGTGCAACGCAACGGCATTCCTCAGGATCACATCACAGTCAAAGTCTGTATTTATACAAACTGGCCTGAAGTATCCGGACACAGCAGGTCAGTCCCCAAGCAGGAACAACACGCAGCAAATAAAGCAAGTATATCAATAAACTATACTGGCGATCAATGGCGAAGCATCTACACTGGGATGCATTAATACTTTACAAAGATAAACATGATAAACAACGGGAAGAGAGCAACAGGGCAGATAGAGATGAAGAGAGAGAGAGAAAGGGAAAAATAAAGTAACAAGAGATCGAAACAGAAAAACGAGTGACATTAAAAGAATGAGAGAGCTTGAAAAGGGCGTGAGAAAGACATAGAGAGAGAGGGAGGCATAGAGAGAAAGAATGACATGAAGAAAATGAGACAGAGACAGAGAGAGAGAAAGAGTGGCATGAGCATGAGAGAGAGAGAGAGACTCACGCTGCTGTTGTGTCCTGTCCAGTAGACCACAGCATGGTTGTGTGCTGAGTCTCCAGCCAGGGCAAAAGTGGTACTGATCAGTCTGGACTCGTCCTGTCTCGGACCGGACACCCGTCCGTCGTCGCGGCTCCAGCGACCCTCCGACTCGCCCCTGTGTCCGTCCAGCAGGAGCCCGTGGCTCCTCGCGCGCTCCTCCGAGGGGGTCTCGGGGTCGCCCAGGGTGGGCTCCCAACTTCCGGCCAACTCCGCACCTGGTCCGCTTCTTTTGCGCCTGGATGTTGATCCGGCGCGAGGATCTCCAAACAACAACAACAACTCCTCCGCGCCTCCGGGCACTTCACTTTCAGAAACAGGCACGTCCCCAATACCACCGTCCGGCCCCCGGACTGCCACTCGAACCGGGCCCTGGCACAAGGAGCACAAGACCTCAGCCTGAACAGGGACCACAAGCCGCGAGGTCCACACGAGCCACGCGTACAGAGCCACGGACACCGGGGAGCTCTCCATGGTGCTGAAAGTGCACACGCTGAAGTGCCTGCGTCTCTCCACACCGTGGGGATGGGAGTGCGTGTGTGAGTTTGTGTGTGCGTGTATGTGAGAACCCCCCCCACCTTCTCCTCCTCCTCGTGAAGCTGTGGGTGCTGACGGACGAGCTCGAGCTCCGGTCTGGTTCGAGCAGAGCGCAGCGCTCCACAGCTAAACTGGACAAAATCAGAGGAGCTATCAGATAGAGAAGAGGAGAGACAGAGCACAGGGGGAGGAGCTCAGGGAGGGAGAGAGAGAGAGAGAGAGAGAGAGAGAGAGAGAGCGCAAAATGAAGAGAATGAGAGAGTGTGGAAGGGTGCAAGAGAGAGAGAGAGAGATAGTCCCCTTGGAAAGAGGATGAGAGAGGAAGACAGTGGCATGAAGAGAAAGAGAGAGCGTGGAAGGGTGGACGAGAGAGAGAAAGAATGAGAGCGAGAGCAAAAGAGACATTCGCGGGAACAGAAAAAAAGCAAAGGAGCGATATGGAAAGAGTGAGAGAGTGGAGAGTGTAGATAGAAAGAGAGAGAGAAGGAGAGAGTGATTCCCCAGCACAAATTTACCCGTTAAACTTTAAGGCCGGTAGTGGACCCTGAGGTAAGGTTTGTTGTATTTTGCACATAATACCATAATATCAGTGCCCTGTTGTTGTTTTTGTTTACAGCTGTGGAGTCCCCCTTAATCGCTTCGCCCGCAGAGCGGGTGGTCTTTCTTCTGGCCGAGGCGCGAGAACATCGCGGAGTTTTCTCACGTGTGCGCGCGCGCTCCTGTGACATTTATCCTTCTGTCAGGCGCGCGCACAGATGCGGTGGGTAGACAAGGCGCACTGTGTGGGCAGGAGGGTCACCGGGCTCCAGGGCACAGGACAGGGCTGTTTGTGTATGAGTGTGTATGTGTGTGTGTGTGTGTGTGTGTGTGTGTGTGGCCGTGTCCTTAGTTTTTATGGAGAGCAGCTATATTTTGGGCAGGCCCATAAGTATTGGCATCTTTAGTAAAAATGAGTAACGATGAGTATATAAGTATTGGTATATAAGTAGTGGCATCTTTAGTAAAGATGAGTATAAAGCTGTATAAAGAGTATTACATGAAAAATCTGTACTAATATATATTTTTGTAACATTTACCTAAGCTTCTTATAAGTTCAACCTAGTATATTTAATGTAGAAAAATATATATAAAATATTGCATTTTTTTCTACATTAAATATGTTTGTGGGGGTTATGTTCCAAGAGCAAACCGTGAATTTGTGATGTGATAAAAAAAAAAGACCAAAATGCCTATTTTTATAGTGTAAACCCTAAATATTGAATTACATTTCAAACTCATCTTAATACATTTGCCTTAAAAATATAAAGGTCAACCCGTATCCGTGCTGTTCAGTTTACACTGAACTCTTGAACTCCTGCAGTGCTAGAAAGTTAAACGCTGATGTTACACCTATATAAAGCCCTAAAAAAACACAGGACTTTAAGTAGAACAAAACAAAAGACACCAGAACACTCAGAGAAACACTTAAGATAGCTCCACGGGAGATGGGTCACAGGGCACCAGCCAATCAGCAGCAAGAGAAATAAAAAACGCTCTTGGATTGGCTACTTTCAAACCTCCCACCTCTGAGTACAGTAGTATTTCACCATGCCAAGATGCACTTTCTTTGTGTTCTCTGAACAGCGCAAAAAATGTGTAGTTATAGTTTTTATGGAAAAGTACCTGAATTTATATTAATATTATAAAATTCGTAAATTATATTTTTCTTAGTATTTTTTAGCACTAAAATGCATGACAAATTATATAGTGCCACGAAAGCAAAAAAAATGCAGTTATCTGCGGATCTGAGGATATCTGTGGTTTCTGCAAATTTGTGGGAGTATCAGCAAACAATTATTGGTTCTAAGCAAAAAACTGTGAATGACTGAATCAGTGACAGCTGAACCACGCATTAGTAAGGCTTTACTGTATATATAATATATTTTCAACATAACCTAACCCTTTTTTCTAAAGTAATGTATACATATATAAATACATATTTGTGCGCACACGTACACACACACACACACACACACACACACACACACACATACATATATACTGGCACTTTTGGTAAAGATGAGTAAAGGGCTCAATCTCATAATATAAATAATCTTCAGATGAAGTGTATTTAATCTAGAAAAGCTCATATCCAATTTATGTGAACCATATATTGCTTTGCGCATATGTTTCTGTTGGCCAACGTATTATAATGCAATACTCCTCAATACAGAATTTCTCCAGATTCTCCAGGACCCTAGGGCCTCTCTTCTGGACTCTCCTCTTCAGCTCACCCCTGGGCTTTCCCTGGGGTTTCATTCAGGGGAGGGGAGCGGCCATGTCAAAGTTCTGGTTCTGCGGTAACTGGACTATTTTTGTGTGGATTTGAACGTGTTCTTTGGATCATTGTCCTGCTGGAAGATCTAACCACGACCCAGTTTTAGCTATTTATGGCAGAGGCAGAGAGATGTCCATTTAAAATCTACTCATACCTTCTGGAGTTTACGACAACATGTATCCTAACAAGACCCCCAGAGCTTTTGGAAGAACAACAGCTCCACAACATCACAGACTGTCAACAGAATGTGGAAAATGTCTTTTTTTATATAAACGGTCTTGTTGTTAAACCAAACTACGTTCACTGTTTGCTCTATTTCTGTCTCCTCTGACCATGGACCCTGGTATCAGTAGCATCAGGTGGTCTCCAGGTCCAAAATGTTTTGTTATGGGGCACTTTCATGAAGATGGTATGAAGATTACATTTAAATTTCTCAGAGACTTCAGAATCTTTCCATTGCCTGTAAATATCCAACCATGATCCTCTAAGAATGATTTGTTTGGTTGAGTTGGTGAAAGGCATGTAAATGAGTGGTTTATAATAATAACAACAACAATATTATTAATAAAAAAAAGAATAATCAGCATCACCAGATGAATAATAATATTATTAATAATATTAATAATAAAAATAAAAATAATTGCTGTTGCTATTAGGAATGACAATATATTATACAATAAGTGAAGCTTAATGATTATCAGTTAACTGCAATACCTTAAACTGTGCATGCACACACATACACACACACACATACACTTTCTAACACCCAAAGGAAAACAAGCAGACATTGATTACAGCAATAGGCTTATCGCGTGATTTATACCTCATTCAGATCAATGGCATGATAGATTTTTCATCTCGCACTGAACACTCCCAGTGTCCCCACTGGCTACTTTAGAAATCATCCTTCTGCACTGGGCTGTGGCCAACTGCGCTATTTCAGCTGTTTAAGAGTGGAAATGTTTCCACTGGACGAGGACACTGCTCATTTTAATGTGGCAAATACACTATCCCAACTTTGAAGAATTATACAGAGAGGGGTGCACCCTGCACTTTATTTTATCATTTAGTTTGTTTATTTATGATGTTTATTTGAGCTAATAAAGCAATCATAATACAGTTGTATCCTCTTTGTATGCCTTTGTATTCCAATTAACTCTGTTCATTAGTTTTATGAGATTTATTGATATTAAAAGTAATTTTTTATCTACTGAATAGGCAGATATGTAAACATGTTGTCTTTGTGACATCACAAAACGATACAACGGTTGTTTTTGTAACTCATAATAGTCTCTATGGGTGCCAAACATTTTGACAAGCAGTTTTGTATTGTTTGTTCATGGGGTTCAGTGTGAGATTAACCACAAACAACAAAATATGTATCTATATTTGTGGCCCGATCTGCCGTAATGAGTCTGAAGCCGGCGTTCTATTTATTTAGATTATGTTGAAAAACATCATAAATATTGATTTTTCTTTTTTGGAAAGAAAAGGTCTTCAAAATTAATCTCCCAAAATTTCATCCTGGAAATAATTGTGAAAATGTACTTAAATGGCTATTTAAGTTGAGTTGCAGCTCTCTAATCTTACAAAAATATGAATTATTTGAAAAGTATTTAATAAAAATTTTAAATAATTGAAGCTTCATGTATTTTTCTAAGTATCTAAATGCCTGTAGTATAATGTTGTTGTTGAATACTGGGTGCATCTCTTTGGATGCTATGGATTGTTAAAGATATCAACAAAAAACTGACAAAAAACTTTTTCTCTGTTTTTCAGTTGGAAAATGGTGCTGTGCTACCATGATTCAAACAACTGTAACTTGACAACCATTTAAGACACAGCTTTGACCAAGATATAATTTTAAAGCTTTCAGTGATACCAAAGCCTCAATATTGAATTCTGGGTCACTGTGACTCGTTTTGCCAGATCAGGTCACATATGTATATGTGTTGTTTTTTTGCAACATCACAAAAACACAGCATGGGCTGTTTTTGGTACCATTGACTGCATGGAGTGAATAGTAGGTTTTGTAATTTGGTGGGAAAATGGTGTTCATAAACTACATCCAAATCTTTTATTCAAAACATTCAGTTTAATATGATGAGGGCCCTTCAAGGACTTTTTATTTATTTTGTTCCACGCATTCATAAAACATCTGGCTATGAGTTTGAGGATTCTGAAAGCGCAGTGGAACACTGGCGCTTATCAACTTTCCCACTATCAAAGGGCAACAATATTTATGTGCAATTTATTCTGATGAAGTTTGAATCCAAATGAGGATAAATCAGTGTTGTTTTGCAGTTCTAAAATGACCATCACTCGGGGGCCGGCAGAAGTGACTTGACAGTTAATTTCTTTCACCTTGTTAATGGACTTTGAGCAAACACAAAGCAATCCCTAGACGCTCTTATCAGAAACTCCTTTTAGCCCAGTCAACTGTCTGCACAGCTCAGAGATATGCATTATATTCCATAGCTTAAACAATGTCACGCCACTCTGTTCATTAATTTGACTGATTTTCATGCAAGCGTGTTTATCTTCAGACTGCAAAGGCAACCTGGGAATAATTTGAAAAGGGCAGCAGTGATTTGCCAAAACTCTACGGGGAAACACTCTAGATGTATAGTGTCATCTCTTTATATCACAATGTGTCCAAAAGTATTCAGACACCCTTTCTAATAAGGGAGTGCAGCTACTTTGAGGAGCACAAACCTTAGGTGGTGACACACATGTGTAATTTCGTGCACACACACACACACACTCCACATAGACAGACACAGTGTCAGGGGCAGAACTAAGTGAATGGTCTGCATCAGTTGCCTAAACCGAGTTTGAGTGATCTTAATGTGTATCTGGCAAGCAATAAAACACAAACGACAAATACACATTTAATCTTTACAGTAAAATCACTACTAAAGGAAGAAGATGCTATAGAGCCTAAGGTCCCCTAGCCCAACTACAAGTGCTGGCTAGAGTGGTCTAAAGCCCTTCACACACTGGCCAGTGGATCTGCATTCTATGGAGGGATGGAGATCTATCTTTGGAGATCGGTTGTAGGGACGTCTGTGATTCAGAACTGATCATCCAACCTCAATAACTGAACTAATGTTCCTGCGGCTAAATGCAATCAAATCCTCATAGCGATCTTTCTCTGTCTAGTATAAAGTGTTCTTATTAGAAAGTGACTTTTTATTGAGAGCTAATTACTCTGTAAAATAGTTTGAAAAACATCCCATCCACGCTCTCATTACTTGGATAGGACAGGCTTGTGGGGGCCAGGCGTAGAGGGTGGGGTGAGACCACTGCCTGTGATATGTCACATGCGATGAATGTGCTGCAAATTTAATGAAGGTTCCAAAAAAAATTTATATTAATAAAAAAGTTCCATATAAAAGAGGAGATTATAAAAGGATCCTGGCCCAGGTTTTCACATTCTGACAGTAGTCTATAGTGGAAAGTACAATAATAGTGAAAGTTCTCATACAAGAAGGTTTGCAATGGCTGCAGAGAAAGCCAGCAAAATTAAAGTTCAGGTTGGTTGGGGGCACTTAATCTCCACAAAGGGGGCCGTCAGACTGCTGCTAGACATTTCTCAAGTTGCGGTTTAGATTGCCTCACAAAATGGGCTTAAACTAGATCTGGTCTGAGACAATTAGAGAAAAAAACACTAAATTATAATTATAATCATATAATATTACTATTGTAATAACAATTTTATGCATTTTAAAGGGCAACTGGTGCAAATAAGAAAAAAAATGTGAACATTATATGTGTGTGTGTGTGTGTGTGTGTGTGAGGCCTAGTTTGGACCAATATTCCCAGTCTGACCAATATCCCCAGGTGGGGCCTCCATGGATTGGACTAGTTTGTCTAACACTGGGGTCGGCTACCTATAATACTCAAAGAGCCGTTTGGACCCGGTTTCCACAAAAGAGAAAACACACCGCATATCCCTTTTGACATCTAAAAAGTAAATAACACTGCATATATTGTTTTTTACTTTTATGCTATGCATTAAAACTAGGTTAGTGTGTTGCTTATGATTGTTTTGAACATTTAGAACAAAATTAAACACATTGTACACACATTTTTACAAATTGTTGTCTTTTCATAATGTTGTGCTTTAGCAACACCCTCGACCGTAACCAAAGTCCTTGTATGTGTCGCTCACATACTCGACCAATAAACACAATTCTGATTCTGATTCTGATTCGGCGACTGGCACTGCACGATGTACAAAGTCCACTGGAAGCTTGCTGTGTCTGCTGGCAGCAGCTTGTGTGGATATATGCCGGCAGTCTGCAGGAAACTGGGCACTGCATCGATTGATGCAAGCAGACGTTAAAGGTATAGCCAGTTAGCTGCCATTCTAGTGTTAAATTTTTATTTCTTTTCAAAAGCCACAGAGAGCCACAACATAAGGATGAAAGAGCCACGGATTGTCGACCCCTGGTCTAGCACATTCCAGACGCCAGATCGGATTGAGATCTGAAGAATTTGGAGGCACAGTTCATGCCTTAAACTCTTTGTCCTGTTCCTCAAACTGCTGAATACTGCTAAAAGAGGCCACTGCCATAGGGAAATACTATGCCATACCATGGTAATGAAGGTCTTGGTCTGCAACATTGCTTAGGTATGGGATATGTGACCACATGAATGGCAAAACCGAAGGTTTCCCAGCAGAACATTATTCAGAGCACCTCAGCTGGCTTTCCTTCTTCACCAAGAAAGTGGAGCATTTGCACCTAGCCATCCACACAATGTATAGAAAACATGATTTATAAGACCTGACCACCTTCTTCTTTTGCTCTAGGGTCCAGTTCTGATGCCCACATGCCCAATGTACTTGCAAAGGGACTGTTGTCTGTGCCTGCTTCTTTTAATTAATTGACATAATAAATAACATTCATCCTCACCTTTAGGTAATAAACTACACTATCCATTAGATAAAGGGGCAAAATAAATTGCTGAAGGGGCAAAGCTATTTCCATCTGGTGAACAGCCAATGTTATAAATCAGGAACCCCAAACAAGAGTCCTTTGGTGCCATAGGGTTTTCTTACATCTGACGCTCTGAATTTAGTCCCTAATGGTCTTGTTTGTAAGTTGATGAGAGTAATCAAGGGTGTTTAATGAGGCAGAACCATTCTGCAGTGCTGTGGTCCACCAGTACTGGAGTCTGACATATGTGATGTACACTATATGGACAAAAGTATTGGGACCTCTTAATTATTGAATTCAGGTGAACGCTTCTATCAGCGAAGGGGCTTCAGCATGAAATGCTCTACAGCAGTGGTCCCCAACCCCCGGGCTGCACAGAAAAAAAAACTGTGGATGTTACCGTGTTATGTTGTTGGCTCGTTGTTATGAAAATGCTGTTAATAAAGCTGCGAGTACACACTGGATTTACATTTTTTATTGTATTTTAAAGATACCCCATTATTATATATTTTTAAAATATCCCCATGATATATATATTTATATATTTATGTATATTTATCTGCCACTCCTTAAAGGCCGGGCCGTGAAAATAGTTTATGATATTAAACCGGTCCGTGACGAAATAAAGGTTGGGGACCACTGCTCTAATTCAGGTTATTTAAAGCTAAATTTTTGTCTTAAGACAGAGATTCTTTCAGGTTTGAAGATGTTATGCATTTTCTATTCAAAAGTAAGTTTTGTTTTT
>JBBPDC010000084.1:21955664-21966813 GCA_037974485.1 Hemigrammopetersius urotaenia | reverse complement strand
CAGGGAGACTGTCCCCTGTAGGTAGAAAATGGAAGTCGCTTTGGATAAAAGCGTCTGATAAATGCCGTAAATGTAAAAAAAATGCCAGTTTTGGCTGCCAGAAAATGATATCCAGTGTTTTGAGGCTTTAACCTTTACCAGGTTTATATGGGAAGAGTCTGGATTGCTTTTTTTCCCAGAGGTTAAAGTTACAAGCTGGCTGAGATAAGCTGGTCTTACATCAGTGTTGAACTGCGGCACAGGAGTTTCTTACCCGCGCTGCACTAAATCAAGATGATTTTAAGAGTTTTAGCCTGTCAGACTGCTCCTCCATCTACTGAAGGCTGCCTGAAGCTACTCTGTTTGATCCTCAGTCTGATCGAAGCCCGGCTAAAACATAAAGAGACAAGAGCACATCTGCTTAAAAAACCACAGAAGGGTGATAATAAAACTCACTTAAGCAAAAGAAATAATGCAAAGAGTTCATCAAAGGAATTTCTCAAATTAAACGCTGGTGGGGAATAGAAGGATAGCATAAATGCCTGGTGGAGGATGGGAGAAAAAGAGAGAGAGTGAGAAAGAGAGAGAGAGGCAGAGAGCGACAGAGAGAGTGACCCTGATATAAATGTTGACATTTTGAGACAGCTCATATGGATAAACTTCATGTATCTAAAGGTCACAGTTGGGCAAACTGTACTCGGCGACAGCCACGATTGACCTTTGATTTGGAAAATGAGACCCACAAATAGACACTTTCTCAAATGTTTAAGCACATTAGCCACTGAGATAGTCATAGTACTATTTTCACAGCCCTGCCAGACACTCTCTGTGTTCCTTCTCTGATCAGATGACAGATACCATGATCTAATGAGTATACAGGGCGACCAAGTGATTCAAATGGGTGTAAAAATCAGAGACGACTGAAAAAATTCAGTCCTCCTTCTCTTTCAAGAACAAAATAACAATACATTTTTGGAATCTGCATGGTTTTATTTGCTGCTAACAAATGAGAAGCTGATTATTTAGACATCTGTGGGCCTACAAACAATTGATCCACCAACAGGTTGTGAGAAAAATCTGATTTTTTCACATCGTTCCTATCAGTTACATACAAGAGTCCTTTCAGAAGTCTAATCATTTAAGGTCATTATTAAGCAATCATGGACAACATTGTAAATTGTTGGTCACTTTGGATAAAAGCATCCACCATATGAATGTAATGTAACGTAAAGTAACATGAGGGAAGCAGAAAATAATGCATGTTTGAGATGTTTTATATGATATGAAAATGTATTACTATATGCTGGTGAAGTTTGCAGTACATTTAAACCTGATATTATTTATTTACTGTTAATTGTTGTGAAGAAAAAGAAGAACTAAAGGTCAAATTATGATTTGGAATGTTTCCAAGTGGAAATTCTTTTTTTTACTTTATATATTTTGCTGGTTGACTGAGTCCTTTTGCAATGTGGAGCCACAGTATGAAAGCTACTTATGTAATGTTTGAACCAATATTATGACCAGGCATCACCGCAACAAAGTCACCCAATAAGCAGCATATTGTGATCATGAACAGAAAACAACATGTACCACACAACTGACCATTGTTATTTAATTAGCCATTCTGTTATCTTCTTTTTGTGTCCTTTCAGTCCAGACCCCTTCATTTTAACAGTAGCTTTCAAGCCAGTTTTGCTGTCATGGAGAATGGCTGCCTACAAGCCCCTAGGTTTTTTTAGGCCTTCAGAAAAGATTTTTTGTAAAAAAAAAAAAAAAGTCTCTAATTTCAGCTCATTTGTTTCAATAGAATCATTGTGGCTATTGTCTTTAAACTCTGCAAGCATCATAGCATCACTGTTGGTTTGTAAAAAGTGTCCATTTGTCATAACTGAACACACCACAGCACACAGTGTGAACAGCACTAAATTCTTCCTCTGTATTAAACCCATTCACCAAGTGAAGCAGTGGGCAGCCAGGGACTCAGCGCTAGGTGAGCAGTGTGTGGGGACGGTACTTTGCTCAAGGGTACCTCAGTGGTGCCACTAGCAGTCCTGGGATTTGAACCCACAACTTTCTGATCACCTTAATCTCTAGGCCACTAGTTTATTGTTAACTCATCAGAAACAAAAGGACTACTTGTCCAAACTGAGCTTTTTCTTCTACATTTGCATTTACATTTACGGCATTTGGCTGATACTCGTATCCAGAGCTACGTACATCAGTGCTTAAGAAGTCCACAACTGTTTCTTACCTGAAAACAGCTTAAATCCGTGTCAACTATTTAATCGAGATACTGCAGTCAGAGCATCTATACAACAACTGTCAAATAATAATTAGCCAACACCTAACCCAACAATACATAAGCCATAGAGAAGAAGTATGGCAGCTTTGGGCCTAGTGTTTAGGGAGTTTCCCCTGCAATCAGAAGGCTGTGGGTTCGAATCCCAGTACTGCTAGTGACATCACTTTACTTTTATGTTGCCACATGAGATCTAAGGGACAATCATGAGAAATTATAGGCTGTGACTTAGTAGGATGGCAACAAGCTAAGGGCCAGTGCAAAATGTGCTTACAATTCGTGAATGTAACTTTTTATTTAATATACAGTTCATCACACAAGTTCAACACACGGCACCATTCACTAACTATGCACTCAGGAGATGTAGGGTTTACAAGGTATAGTGGAATAAGTCAACAAGCTTAAGAAAAGTTACTAAAACCAAAACAAGTAAAGGTGTTTTTCCACATTTGTCATCAGAGCATTATTTTGTACCACAATTTGACATTTATGGTCCAAACTGAAAGTCTACATCAAATGGTCACAGTTCACCACCAAAAGTCAAATCTAATCATGATCTACAACACAGTGCCTAAAAGCATTTCTTGGAGCGATGCCACACTCATCCTATTACAATGAATGATTCTTTAAAGACCTAATTTATAAATTACCCTTTAAAGAACCTCAACAAAATATACGTTTGTCTGTGAAACCTACATTCATAAACCATTTAGGAACCTTTCTTTTTAGACCTGCAAGTTGGAAAAGCATCACATGGCTGACAAAATCTTCATTCCTTTCCTCCAAGCTCACTATCCTCTAAGCTCACTTCCACAGATCAGCGTCAGATCAGGTCAGCATCAGCGTCAGCATGAGCCAATGACTGTTGAGTTCAGTGTCAATAGTATTGACAGGCCAATCGAGACTTTGATGAGGCCAGGCAAGCCAACCTTGAAAGGGACAATGTCTGAAATTTGAGATGAGCAAGATTCAGTGAGTGATGTGACTTGACAGACCATGTAGAATCTACTGATCTTAAGCACACTAGCTGAAATCTAGCATTACCAGCTTGTTATCCATGCTTTGCACATTTGAGGTTATAATCATAAATGAATGTTTAGTAAATAATTCAGTTAATTATTGACACAATTCATTCAAGTAATGTAGTTCTTAAGCAGTAGTTGCAAAACAACAGCCGAAAATCATTCGGAAGGTGTTTCACAAGATTTTGGAGTTTCAGAGGGAATTTGTGCCCATTCATTTATGAGGTCAGACACTGATGTTGAGAAGGCCTGGCTTGCAATCTCCGTTCCAGTTCATCCCAAAGGTGAGAGATGGGGTTGAGGTCAGGGCTCTGTGTGGGACAGTCCTCCAAGCCAAACTCATCCAACCAGGTTTAACGGAACTTGCTGGGACACATTCATACAGGAATAGGTTTTTTACCCAAACTGTTTTTTACTCCCCAAAGTATGGCGTTATCCGAAATGTCTTGGTATGCTGAAGCATTAAGATTATCCTTCAGTGGAAGTAAGGGGCCACCTGAATTCAATAATTGAGAGGTGCGTCTCAATACTTTTGTCCATATAGTGTATGTCATATGCTGTTAATACTGTTAATACTTTGCTAAGAATACTGTATAACAACTGACATCTCTCACAGATAAAATAAAAGTTGGGCACTTTGTTATGTGAAAGCAATTTGCATTGTTGCTGGCACTGTTAAATTAACAGACATGAACTATCATAACAATTCACTGAAGCATATAACATCTGCCATGACACACCATGGTTAAGTCAATGTTATATAGCAAGGTTCAAGTTATTGCATGAGCTGTGTTGTTGTATGTGTGTATCAAGCTTTGCAAAAATAAGGTTTCACTAATTAGTATTTAGAACCAGAATAGTTTGTTTTAGAATTAGCGCTGAAAAGTAACGCTGAGTCCCCGCTTTGAAATACTGTGCCATTAAACCATACTGTGTTTTTGTAGCCATGCAAATGTTAGCTCTGTTACATGACAAAAAGTAGAGCTGGGTTGTACAGAGCCTGGTTTGTACAAGGAACCGCAAAGCTTATCTCAGTGTAAGAATGACTGCTCCTCTCTCCGAGCCTTCTTTCCCAGCTGCTTTCTCTCTCTCTCTCTTTTAGGAAGTTATTTCTCTTCTTTGTGGATTTAGAGGAGTTTTTTTCCCCCTTTCTGCCTCTAGCGAGGTTGCGTAGGCTGTGTGGAGTCCCACTCGCAATTTCCAGCAAGCACCTGAAAGCAAATGGAGTGCTCCTGACATTAGTCACTCTATTGTGCAAATCTAAAATTCATTCCTTCCACTGCTTTTAAGATTCTCTCTCCTATTGCTTGTGCATTTTTTTTTCTCAGAGAAAAAGATGAGGAAATAAATAAATAAAGGTGACTTTTTTTATGGCAGATATTCTCCTGAATGTCCAGAGGTCTCTTTATCCTTAAATGAAAGGGAGCAGTTAAAGGGGTCTTACATCTGAGCTGAACAATATTGTTCGGACAGCTTTTCGAGGGACAGTGCAAAGTGAGGCGCAACTTCAATTCTCAAGGTGAAAACAATCTTTATCGACACGGAAGCCCCCGACTCCCTGAATTTCTTGTACAGGCGAAGGGCGGCGCGGTACAAAAGCTAATTCACCACTGTCTCCTTCTAAGTGACAGACAGGCAATGATTTTTCTAAGCATTCTGAGTCACAAGCTCATGAATAAAATAACTACAAAGTAGTATCACTCCAACAAACCAGGCAGTGTTTTGCATTGTTATCTTCCAATATCTTGCTCTGCTTCAAGACCTATGACTTGTTTTATTCATTTTTTCCCTCTTCATTGTCACAAAGGAGCTTTTGCTGTTTGACTTTACTTCGCCAGACGCCCCTGTAATGCCTTGAGTTAGCAGAGCTAAAACTGAGTCAAAAACTTCCCTCATTACTTCTTTTAGCTGCTTTTATTAGCTCACCGTACGATTTTAATCTTCACCAATATGACTGCAGAGGATTGTCATGAAGGAAAGCTCTGCAGTCTCAAGGAGTTACAACACAAGTGAATTAGTAGTACGTAGCTCTTCTGAAAAAGTGTAGCTAGCTAAAAAGAAACGTCAATTTCATGGTAAGAAGAGCTAAACTGTCAGAAATAAAGGCACTGCAGTGACATGGGGCTACAATGCAAAGCACTGGGAAAATATTACTGGTGCATTCTTAGCTTTCCCCAAGTTTAGTTAAGTTAGTTTCCCAAATTTGATGCAAAGCTAGCAAGCTGTCAGTATAGAAATCTGTGTAGCCTTTAAGGAACTTTCTCAATGCAGAACAGCATGTGGAACATTGGTGGTATGTTTGTAGCACTTTCCCAACTTGCTGGAGCTCTCTGATGTGTCTTTCCGCCTACTAAAGAAAAGCTAATAAAGCTGCTTATATAATAAAAGCTAATAAAAACCAGCTGTTTGCATCATGAACCCGGTATGCAGCTCACAAATATATGGTGCCTTGCTAGTTTAACACCTAGGAAAGCACATCCATAACTGAAGCTGTTTATAATTGCATTGGTGTTGCACATTAGCACAAATAGGATAGACCAAAGATCTTTGTTATTGATTATCACAAGAATTCCCAATGGAGGCAGTAGGCTGTGTGGCTCAAAGACCTGGGTAGATCCCCTGTTAGCTGACTCAGAGGAAACGTGTCTTGCTAACAGGCATAGCAGCCAGTGGCAGGCTGTGGATCCAGAAAAGGACATCCATCCCCTGCCCCCGGGGCCTGTTCTACTGTAAGCTGCTATGTAGACCTAATAGGACTGGCCAGCCTGAACTGATGAAGGGTGAAGTATTTCCTAGGCTAGCATTTAGTTCCATACCCTGATAATGGCTCGAGGGAGCAGAGCGATTGTAATATTGTGTTTATTGGAAGACAGAAGTCGCTTTAGAGAGTAAAAACAGAAACTGTGAAGTATAAACAATCAAGAAGAAGCGTTTTGTCTTTGGTCTGACGCGAGGCCAAAGCAACATGTAGTGTAAGTGGGGTCTTATGTACTCTAGAGCAAAAGAAAGAAAGAAAACAATGAGTCCCCATATGAAAATACATTTAATATAAGAAAAGTAGGCAATGTAATGGGCTTGTTAACTTGCTCACTATCTCAACTCAGCTGGATTTCTAAAGTAGGGTTAAGTCCATTATTATCATAGCTATGAATCATGGTTGGAAAATGATATAAGGTACAATGTAAGGGGTCCAATAACTATGTCACACTGTACAGTTAATTGCTTTCCTGCAACGCTTGTTGTCATGCTGCTGAACACCACTCAACTAAACTATAATTAGCCGTGGCCAGTCATGGCACACAGCCATAGTACATAGTACATGATACTGGAGCTTTTTCTTACTTCATTGCACTTCATTCTCGAAGATAATTAGGAAATTAACTGAGATGTTCAATCATAAACTCTTCATATGCAGAGTGAAAGAGCCTTCCATAAAAACAAAGAAAATGACAGCTTATACTGGTCTCAATGACATGTTCACTTAATACCAGAAAATGAACATTTCACAGAACATTGTAGCTACTTTGTATTCTATCATTAAGGATAACCTGAAGGTCAAAGAGTTTACAAAACACATATATTTCTCTCTGATTATTTGCTATTGTATGATGA
This sequence comes from Hemigrammopetersius urotaenia, assembly GCA_037974485.1. Taxonomy (NCBI): domain Eukaryota; kingdom Metazoa; phylum Chordata; class Actinopteri; order Characiformes; family Alestidae; genus Hemigrammopetersius; species Hemigrammopetersius urotaenia. The sequence continues at coordinate 21,959,901 of JBBPDC010000084.1, read as the reverse complement.
TTTGTTTTATAGTTGGTTCAACAGACTTATTAGTCTTAAAAGAAATGTTGCATGTACAACTGAGAAAGAGGTTTGTCTGAATAACTGAAAACGCTCTAACTTTGTAGTCATTTAGGCTGTAGGCAGTTTACACAGCATGTGGATTTTCTTGGCATTTTTGGGACTGCTCTCCCACTGGTAGACCAAGTCTACCCACTGTACTGAAAGCCTTAATTTGTTGAAAATCAAATTAAAATAATTTTCTTTATCTGCAGTGGATCAACCACAAAATGTTAAGTCTTTGGTTACACTGAAGTTATGAGGCTTAAAAAGTCAATAGTTGATTACTACTAATTAGCATCAAGCGAATCTGAAGCAACGAACTTCAAAGATGTCGGAGGAATGCCGGTGGAAATTCATTGCTTTATGAAGTGTTAGCTTTATTAACTGTCAGTAAAAAAGCTTGCCTTGCCTGGCTGGTTGATTGAGTACATTATATGTGTGCAATGTTTTTTAGATACATGTATTGTTTTTTACATACATATAGTATTTTTACCAAACAGTGACTATTCACTGAATAGTGAATAGTTATTTATAACGTAACGATTCACTTTTTTTTTAACTATTCATTTTTTTTGTAATTCTGTGTTGAAGTGTACGGATGATTTTCAGCTCTTTAAGTTGGGAGAGCTGTCAGGGACCCACCGCTGAGAGAGTTTTCGTGAGAAGCACAAAACCACACGTTGTTGCTCCACCTCCTTTTGCTGCAGACATCTCTTTCAAAGCCCATAAAAAGTTTCCCTCAGTCTGAGGAAGAAAAGAAAATGGGAAAAGGGCACCTGTTCGTTGTTGTCATTCTATATCTGTCATGACTGCAATGCAAGGACTGTACCTGAGAGACAGATGGAGAGAGAGAGGGCAGGGAAAGAGAGAGAAGAGACCAGCTAACTGTTTTTATCATCTGATAACAAAGTGCCCAACTTTATTTATTTTTTCTACCAAGAATGCCGAAAGAGCTCCTCCACTCAGCAACATTTAGAAGTAATTTCTTTATCGCGTAAAGAGAGAAATATTCATCATCCCGGCCTTTCATTGTTCATTTGTCTTCGCTCGCCCCCTTTAGTTACGGATAGGAGGCGGGGAGTGGAAGGGTGTTATTTCAAGCCGTTGAATTATTTATCGCGCGTTTTTTCGGCACCGTTTCACAGTGGCTGACTCTGTGAGGAGGACACGATGCTCTCTCGCTTTGTTAAAGAAGCAAGGGAAACACAGCGAAGGAAAGAGAGGGAGAGAGAGAGAGAGACAACAGAGCAAGGAAAGATAAACAAAATTGACCCTAATGGCAGACTGTGCAGATAACCAATTCGGATTTTCTTTTTTTCATGAATGTTATTCACCTATTTGCCTCCCTCTCTCCCTTTTTTTTTTCTGTTGCAAAGTCGAAGACAAATGGTCAGAGGAATAACAACTCAGGTGTAGGCTGCACTGTAACTGTGCGGCTAATGCAGCAAACAAGTAATAAAAACTAAGTCTCAACTAACCTGCATTGTGTAAACGGTCCAAAATTGTCACACACCTTTCACATCAACCCACATCGAATTGTTTCAGCTGACGTACGATATGCTATTTTCTGTTCAAAATAAATAAATAAAGACAAAATTCAGGCTTTGGGCTAGTATTGATTTCAGCTCTGCAATGTAACTTTTGGTAATTTTATATATTAAAAAAAAGCAGTGTAAAGTGTCAGAAACCACATACTATTTCAGGTTACCCAACAACTCAATACATGTGAGATGCTAAGCCATCAGTCTACCTTTTAACTTCAGACACCAAACAAATTAAGATTGAAATGAATTAAGATTATGTGCATCTGTACTGAGGCTGTAATGAAAATGCAAGCAGAGGTGAAGGGACGACGTGACCATTCCCCATTTCCATCATCTTTCATACAGAAAGAGAGTGTATATTTCAGCTCTGATGTCCAAAGGGTCTTGGCAAAAGTCTTTGAGACTGTGTGTGCATGTGTATGTGTGCTGAATTGATCAACCTGGTAAAATATGGCTGGAACAGAGAACACAGGAGTGGAAGAGGAGTGCATCTCTGAAGTCTGCTGATATTCATATTGAGCCATAAATATTAATGACACAGTAAAGCACAGCCCTCTTTAAACTCGCAGTGTTATTATTGAGCTTAGTCTCAGTAGTGGCTCGCTGTAAATGACACTTTTGTTTACTGTGGGCTTGTGGAGTTTCATTACGGCACTAAATCAATGTTGAACAGGTTGAACATGTTTAGAATAGAGTGTATCATGGACTGGGCTCTGGTGCTTCGTCATCTACATGGCAGGTCATTTGGGGGACATATATACGTGTATATATATAAATACACAAAGCCTTGTCTAAATACTTATATACATGTGTTTCATAGTCAGTTAATTCCAGCAGAAAGATATAGTAGACACTGAAAGAAAACCTGTAATAAATTGCATTTAATACCAACAGTACATTAAATTCAATAGACCACACTTTATCATAAGAATAACGAGGAGCTCGGGGCTCAGAAATGGAATATAAATCGCTCAGACAAAACCAATATTTTAAGTTTGTGTCCATCTATTCCAACCCTAATGTAATGTTTCTGACCTGGTTAAAACAATATTGAAAAAACTGAGTTACTTTTACACCAGCTGTGCAAGCAACTAATACCACCAGAGTAATGGGAAGCTATTAGATACAGCTGTTGTGTTTTTTGAATACGTTGTCCTCCAGTCTATAACTATGAATCAGCCAATGATAACTGATCAGAGATTGCTACCATTAATCTTAAGTTTAAATAGAATGTTGCATGTCATTTCACCAACCAGTCAATCCATTCATTCATTCATTCATTCATTCATTCATTCATTCGTCTATTTTCTGAGTTTCTTATCCTAACTAGAGCCAGTTTGTCTGACTTACATGTCTTTGGACTGTGGTAGGAAACCGGAGCTCCTGGCAGATCCCCATGCAGTCACATTTTGCACATTTCCCATGATTGCTGGCAAAATAATTTCTCATACCATGATACAACACCAAGAAAAACATGTGATTGCCCAAAAAATACAGAGGAAATTCAGAACTATCGTCATCTTAGTGCAGTGGTCTTCAAACAGGTTCCTGCGGGTCACGTACCTTTCTCTACTGCTCAGTGTTTTACCCTGAGATCCATTTATGACATTTATATGGATTCATGAACTAAGAAGAGTCTAATTAGTTTTTCACCATTTTCCAACTACATCTGTTAGAATGAAACAGGCTGTTTGTTGGTTTATGTGAAATCATAAGAGCACTAAATTCAAAACGGATTGTTTAGTTTTCTAAAAAATGTCAATTTAAAAGAGAAGGAGAAGTATTCCTGAAACTGCATATAAATGTGTACATTTTTGGTGACATTGTGAAAAATATACTGTCTGTTTTGCAGCTTAAGTTCCATGTATATACCATACTGAATGATGAATGCGTGTTAAATCTTTAATCATGTTTACATGCTATGATGAAGTCCTATTTTGCAAACAAGCTCCATGAAATGGATCCTTTCAATTGTAAATCACACTGGATAAGAGCATCAGCCAAACACCATAAATGTAAACAAAGCACAAAACTGCCACAAAACTGCCAAATAAATCTTAAAAATAAAATGACGCACTGAATGAAATCACACTAGATTTCGATCCCAGAACATTAATCACAATGTTGTCTTCCATGCAATCTGAGACAGCTGCCTTCAGTTTCAGACACAGCCAAGGTTTCAATAACGCTGTAAGGGACAAACAATATTGATCCATTTCTAATACACATTCATGTTTGTAAAGGTTTGTTCAGTGGATATAGAGTTTGTTTTTGTTCTTTCTCACCTTCCATTCTTTCATTCCTTTCTATTGAAGCTATCTTCATTAGCACCGTGCTGCATTTGTCAGTTTCCTCACTCTGTCAAGTTCTCCTCACACTATGATCTCTCAACACACACACAGACACACAGACACCCACTCTCACACACAAACAGACACACACTCTCACACACACTCTCACACATACTCTCACACACAAACAGACACACACTCTCACAAACACAAATACACACACACACAAACCCTCACACACACTCTCACACACAAACAGACACACACTCTCACACACACAAATACACACACACTCTCACACACAAACAGACACACACTCTCACAAACACAAATACACACACACACTCTCACACACAAACA
>JBBPDC010000084.1:21920222-21937355 GCA_037974485.1 Hemigrammopetersius urotaenia | reverse complement strand
ATCATTTTTTTTTGGGGGGGGGGGGTTGGGGGCATTTTTATCTAGATTAATCTCAAGATTACAATGAGATTAATCTAGATTAAAAAACTTAATCTATGCCCACCTCTAACATATATATATATATAATATATGTTTATGTTAATTTTCAAATGGACTCAAAAGTAACAGACTTTTTTTTATTTTAATGTATTAGTTCTTGTTTACAGAAAATGTTTAAATGTAATCCGTAATCTTTCTTGTAGAAATCACTGTATAAATTAACTCTCTTGCAATTGCAAGAATTCATGGCAATCCATTCATTCCTCACAGTGTTAGTCAGAGCCTGCAATTTTGTGCAATCACAGCATTATTTTATTTCAGCACTAAACATGTAGAGGGAAGTGCTTTTAAAAGTAAGCTGCTGTGGTGTGTGTCGACAAGCCACAGGCTGTTTGTAAAACCACATACTACTGTGCTAAGAATGCCATGAAGAATGTGCCACTAATGTGCCACTATTTTTACATACTGTATTCAAAAGTTTTCAAAAACAATTGTCACGCACACCAGCACACGTGCTGCCAATCGGCATCGGAAATGACTCACGTGGGTATATAAACAGGAAGTGAGCGTTTCCTCAGCAGACTGACATTGACGTTGCTGACATCATGCCTACGTGTCAACTCCTGTTCTGCTCTCTGGTACCGTGGGCACGCTGACTCTTCGGAGTCCGTTTGTATGCCTGTCTGTGTGTGTGCTCAGAACGCGAGTTCAACTTGGTGTGAACTCTAACTCCTAGCGGAGCGTTCTGAGAGTAACTGCGTGGCTTACCAACTCTCTCGTGTCTCTCACGTTCGAGTCCTTCCACCACGCTACAAAGTGGGCACAGTACACTCAGTATTCTTAGTCCTTCCCGTTACAACAATTGCTTAACTTTCAAAATAAAAGTAATTTATAAAAAATACATATATATAGATAGATTGACAGATTGTGTGTGTGTGTGTGTGTGTGTGTCTGTCTGTCAATTGACAGGGTACATGTGGATCTTTCAGTGGACACTTGCTAGTGGTAATGACATTGGATATAAAACATAAACCTCTTGAAATGCATTATCATCAATATTTTTATAATGTTCCCAGGGGTACACCTAATTTCTTATTTCTTTTTGTTTGGAACTAACAAGGCTTCAAGACTTATAACCTTCACAGATCTCTACACTGCAGTGCACATGAAAGTGCATCTCCCATTGCCATTACGAAGCTGATTTATGAGTGTGATAGCTAAGATGACTGTTATGCTTAATGCACAAAGCCATAATAAATGGATATGTATGTGAAATAGGCTGTAGCTCTTTGTGTCCTGAGGATTACTTGATTATCTTGACTTTAACCTGGAATGTAAAAGGGTGAAATAGTAAACACGTCTGAAGCCTGTCTCTGTGTGAAGCCCAATAGATGTTTCATGATATCTTTGAAACTGTGTTCCATTAAAGTATTTGAGCGCAAGAAAAGAATTTTAGCAATCTTCACTTCTCTGCTACAGATTATCAGATTAAGATCTATCTTGTGTAAAATTTTTAAAGTGACATTAACTTACCTCATAGTCAGAGCAGATGGATGACATAGTCATATCAGTTGCTAAAACTCTAGCAGATCATTGCAGAACATGTTCTGTTCAATACAGTTCTATATTGTTTTAATTATCCAACCCAAAAATATATGCATCAAAGCAAATATGATGCTGGTAAAGAGGCAAACAAGGGATTGTTTTGTGCTGTCCATGGTCCTGGGACTGTAAGGATTTCATGAATTTCATTCATGGATGTACTGTGTATGTGAGTGGATGACAAAAAAGGCCAACTCAACCCGATATGAGGTTTTAACTAAAAAATAAAGCCAATATCAGCATGATAAAATTAAAACACATACGATTGACTGTTTTGAATGTACACTATGGAGAGGCTGTATTCTTACTGGCTAGCTCTCACTGTTCATGTGTTTTAATGATGTGTTTTAAGTACAGTATTATATTACAGTCATGGTGGATGAATAGTAGAATACAAGTACAACTTCTATGTCTCATTCATACTTGAAACTGTTTTACCGTATAAAATGTCCACATTATATTTTACCCTGTTGGTAGGCTGTGCCCGACTCTCCCATACAAAAGGTTTAATTTAATTTAAGCTTTATTAAAATTTCAGTGTAACGGTAATATAGCTGACCATTAATTAATCCTTCTGGTCCTGACACTGGCAAGAAAAGAAAGGTTGTAGCCCTTCAAGGATCATGTGATGCTGGTCATGTAAAATCTGACCAAAGCATTCCAACAGAGTGTGTGTGTGTGTGTTTAGTGGTTTTAATATTGTGTCTGATCATTCACAATATTAAATACAAGAATTAAACACAAAAAATCCCCACAAATCAACAACCCAGGACTTGAGCAGGACAGGACTATGCTGAGTGCAAAAAAGAAATGTGCAGGAATCTCAGCAGCAAACAATACAATATAACAAGACAGGGTGGCAAAAAAAAGCAGAAGCTGAACTAAAAGAGAGTGATTACAGCTCTGTTTCACATTCTGAGGTAGAGAATTACATTGATACTAAATAGTGAAAATGCTGACAAAAATAACTGCAACGGGAAAAAAATGTAGCTGTATTGAAATAAACAGAATGCTAGGGTGTGAGCATGTTTGCTGGGGGGCGTTTCAAGTTTGACTTGGCCTTTAAATTCCCCAAATCTTACTCCAACCGGACATGTGGGACCAACTAGTGCAGCCCCAGTGTTTCTGGGTCTGAATGCGTTCTGTTTAAGCAACACAGCCCAGGTGACAAGAGTAGCTGACTCCGTTTGCTTACAGCCAGCAACAACAAAAAAGGAAAAAGGAAGAAGATGTGCCATCTGTTAACAAAGGCTTGCTGTATGACCCACTTCCCCTTCCATTCAAAATGCAGTATCCTCAGCCTGTGTCTCTACATCAAACATGCACTCTCATCGCTCCCCGTGAAGGAGCTCCAGGTATCTGAAGCCATCAGCCGACAGTTACCGCAACCCCTGTGCACCAACAATTTGCAAGCCCAATTTAACTATGTTTCCCTGTGCTGCTACACCGAGGCTAAACATAGCCAAACGACTCCAGCCTTACTGACAAGCAGCTGCAAACGGAACCGGTTTGAAGTTGAGCAAAGCAAACTAGGCAGGCCACCAAAAAGCTTGGAGTCAGCAACTAATTGCACTGGATTTGGCCTGCTACGCAAAAAGCAGCCGAAGCAATTGCACAATGGAAGCAGACTTGGAGGTAACAAAGCTTGTTTCGTAAGTAATAAGCACACCAGTTTCTAGAGTAATAAGGAAGGAGATGTTTTGTAAAAAAAAAAAAAAAAAAAGTGTTTTATATTCCAAAGCGGACCCTCGCCGTCTGGCGCCTAGGAGAGCAGTTCAGAAAAACTCAGAAACAGCGAGAATAAAAAAAAAAAAAAACAAGGTGGAGGGGAAATAGAAAGTGAAAATATAGAGCAACTCTCAGGGGAGGAGTAGGATCATTATTTGCCGAGCGCGAGAGCAAACTAAAAACGGCATTGAGGAAACATAGCGAGAGTTTGGTGGGAGAAAGAGAGCGACGGCGGTTCGCTTCAGCTTCGTAACGGGTCTAAACAAGGTTATAGGAGCAATCCTTCATGAAATGGTACTAACAGCCAATATGCAGCAGGATGTAATAGGATCAGCCAGAAGGTCTTGGCTTAGAAAGGGTGCAGAATGCCCACGGCAACGTGCCTCTAAACAATGGACCTTAGCAGGTTTCAGTCAAAGGGTATATCAATAATGTGAGCTTTTTTACCAATATGAAACAAACAATACTTGCTTTATTCAGATATACTGAGGCAAGATGGTACTTTACCCAGCTTTAAGATCTAAATGATGCATTCCTTTATAAGGCAGTGTGTAAAAATATATCTCTCTATCTGGAAAAAAGTATTGGGACAAATCTGTTTTTGAGAGTTTGGGCCAGGCCCCTTACTTGCAGTGAAGGACTTTATCTTAATACTTCAAAACACCAAGACTATTTGGACAACAATATGCTTCTAACTTTGTGGACCCAGTTTTGGGAAGGACATTTTATATTCCAGCATAACTGTGTCCCAGTGCACAAAGCAAGCTCCATAAAGACATGGCTGGAGGAGTTCGGTGTGGAAGAACTTGACTGGCCCATACAGAGTTCTGACATCAGCCCCATCCAACACTTTTGAATGAACTGGAACGGAGATTGTGAGCCAGACCTTCTTGTTTAACATCAGTGCCTGACCTCATAAATGCTCTACAGAATGAATGAGCACAAATTCCCACAGAAACTCCAACATTGATTAAAAAAGCCTTCCGAGAAGAGTGGAAGCTGTTCTAGGGCACCAACTCTATATTAAAGTCTATGTATTTGAATGCAATCTCATTAAAGTCCCTGTTGCTGTAACGGTCAGGCGTCCCAGTACTTTTTTTCATATAGTGTATCTGTCTATCTTCAGTGTACAGTGTACACGGGACATGGAGGCTCATGATGAAGCGGTCTCCAACTCCCCCTCTCGTTCTTACAGTCCACAGCACAGGCAGCTGTGAAACAAAAACAGGGCTTGATTTAGGAGTGCTGGTAGCTGCTTTAATACAGAGACCAGACCTCAATCTAGCTGATTTACAGCAAGGCCGTGTCCGGACTGTAAATGCTGCTAAAACATTAAGACTGTAAGAGGACTAAGAGAGACAGAGGGCAATAGTGTTCAAGGCTCATCTGTGCAGTGGGTATTTAAAACCCTCACACGGGTGCCTTTAAAAGTCAAATTTAATCCTTCAATGAATTCAATTAATCCTTCAATTAATCTTAGACAGTCTATATCCTGACTAGAGAGTACACTAAGGTGAGATAATGGTGTGAAAGATCAAAATCAAGTGTATAAATGATATCCGAACACAAATTTGTCCAAAACAAATGCAAACACCATTTAAAAAAAGGCAAAACATCACAGCAAATGACCCAAGCTTCCAAAAACAGAGTAGCTGGAATCTCTCTTTATATATCTCAGGGGTGTTGAATTAACACATTAATTTTTATCAATTAATCGCAGAAAAAATAACATGTAAAAATGACTTTAACCCGATCCAGTGTTCTGTCGAGATGTGCTACCATGCCCTTTCTGCACATGTGCAGTTTCACAGTCTGTGGATTTAGTTACACGACCACAAATCTGTGCTACCCTGCATTGGGGACACAGGCAGCCGTATAAAGGGAAAATTTTTCCACAGGGTAGCATGACTCAGATTCTGCACTATGGTAGCATTTTTTGACAAGGCAGCATAAATCATAAGAACGCCCATGCTTGTGTGTACATTGTCTTCGGCTGCACCTTTCCGATGACTTAGTTCTGTCATTGCTCTTGCTGAAGCGTTTTTGATTGTTTTTCCTCTGCATATTCGGTCATATTTTTGATTTCTGTGATCGTTACTGCACATGAACAGCGTAAAAACAGTTATTAAATAGGAGATGTTGAAATCAAATCCTTTTACAGCAAAAATGTGAGTGATTCATTTAGATGAATTAATCAGAGAGCTTGTAATTAATTAGACAATTTTTTAAATCATGTGTCACCTAATATATATATATACCTTTATATTTACAGCATTTAGATGATGCTCTTATCCAGAGCGACGTACATCAAGTAGTCCACAGCTGTTTCTTAAACCTGTAAAGCAGCTTAAATCCATGTCCACTATTTAACCGAGATACTGTACATTCAGTGCACATCTGTGTTTCTTGAAGAGGTGGGTCTTCAGGCGACGCTTGAAGACAGCGAGGGACTCTGCAGATCTGATCAGAAGAGGGAGTTTGTTCCACCACTTGGGGGCCAAGACTGAGAAGAGTCTTGATACATGTCTCCCTCCTCTTTTGAGCAGCGGAGGCTCGAGACGAGAAGTGACACGTTGTTTGATCAAAGCTGTTATGTATGGGGGTGCGAGTCCATTCTTGGCCTTGAAAGGAAGTGTTAAGGACTTGAACTTAACACGAGCAGCCATGGGTAGCCAGTGGAGGTTCCTTAGTAAAGGTGTGGTGTGAATGAAGTTAGGAACATTGAACACTAACCTGGCAGCTGCGTTCTAAATCAGCTGAAGTGGTTTAGTTACCTTCTGTGAAAGTCCAGCTAATAGAGAGTTACAGTCGTCAAGTTTGGAGATGACTAGGGACTGGACGAGAAACTGTGTAGCATTTGTGTTGAGGAAGGGTTGGATTCTTCTAAGGTTGTACAGAACCTTAAAAGGTGGGTAGTAATAATTTCGAGATCTATCATCGCATATATTTTTAATATATTCATATTCATAATATTCATAAGTGATATTTCCTCAAAGATGGAATATTGAAGTATTGATTTTGGCTCACTTGTTTACAGTGACACTGTAGTTCAGGTTTATAATCTTTTTTAATCTTTCCATAATGATCCTCTTCCAGCACATATTAAGTTAAGGACAAAAAAAAATAAAGCTGTTCTTTGTTTTTCATAATAACTAAATAGATTGAAATGGGTTTTCACAAAAGATGCTTTGTCAAAAACATGTGGGGGCACTCATGAAAGATGACTCATTTTATCTTTTCATGAGATGAAATATGGAGACAGACACACACACACACACACTCTCTTCCTCTCTCTCCCTCTCTCTCTCTCTCTCACTCACTCACACACAATCAATATGTATTATATGCCTTCAGGGGAAGGAGCAACATTTATCATTATGGGTGAAAATTTGAAGAAATGCTATTTATTCCTGATGATGGGAATGGGGTTTGAGGCTGAGAGAGAGAGGGTAGAGGGTGATAGAAAGAAAGAGAGCGAGAGAGGCAGCATCAGAGAGAACTGTCACAATCAGCACACTCAGCTAAACCCAGATTCTCATATTAGACCACCTTATCTTACTGTTAATACAGAATATGCCTTTGCCCAGAGAGGAGAGAGAGAAGTCTCTCCCCCCTCTGCGGGGGCGGGGGTGTTACACTAGAAGATTGAACATTTCTGTGAGGATTCGATTGCATTAAGCCACAAGAGTATTAGTGAGCTTAGGTGCTGAAGTTTCCTGATTAGTTCTGGATCACAAACGCCATTCCAGCTTATCCTAAAGGTACAGGATGGAGCTTCAGCACTCCAGAGCCTGCAACTTCACTGTGTCACAAGTCACTGCTGGGAGGCTTTATACCCTTTTAGCTGACACTTGAGTTTGGGCAGTGTGAATTCAGGCTCCACAGCATCCTAAATTCTCCACACTGGTAGCTTTCAAGGAGAAGGAAATCTCTGAGCTTAAAGGTGAGGTAATGCAATGTACATGTAAGCTCATTAATCAGAAATGTTCACACAATGTGAAGCACAGCACTTTACAAAAAAGAAACATTAAGGAGTTTACAAAGGCCCTTTCATACTTGTAAAAATTTTAAAATTAGGATTTTTGCCAACAAGAACAACTGTAAAAATAAGTACATGTCCTCTAAAGAACACACTGCAACACTTTCCAGTGCACATTTACTGAACTTAACACCTTGTGAAAAATGTGGCCTGTGCAAGAAAAAGAGCAATTAAGGCTTATTTTTTCCCAATATGTTAAACACAAAATCCCTGCTCTGATATCACACATCGCGCCTATCGCCACATTCCCTAATCTAATCTAATTAGACACTTCGGCATGGCATGTAATTTAATCCGTTCTGTCAGCGCATCCCTTAATGATGTTTCTATTGCGGAAACTTTTCACAAAGGTGGAAAAAATACCATTCATAGCACAGGCGGGTAGTAATGTGCACATACAAAGAAGTCAGAAGAAAGTGAGACGGGAAAGTGAGAGGGTGATTGTTCATTTCAGCCCTTTCACCACTGACTAAGAACATGTCCACTAATAAAACGTCACAAGCCATTAACATGAGCGTAAACAAATCTGCTTTACTTCCAAATGATGAACGAGTACAATGGCTTTTCTTCTTCATTTCAAGAGCATTCTGTTATAATGTGAGCAGCTGAATGGCAAGCCAGAGTGTTTGACAACTGAAAGAAAAGGGAGAGAGAGAGAAAGAAAGAGAGCGAGAGAGAGTGGGAGAGAGAGAGAAAGAGAGAGAGAGAGAGAGAGAGAGAGAGAGATCAGTGAAGGGTTGCTAGAGCTTTAGGCGGCAATCTTGCTGGGCTGCTTTAAGCTAAATCCACCCCCAGTGAAGCGAGGTCCATCAACACGTTGGGGCAGGATGACGGGCTGTCCGGCCTGGATCAGACTTCTCTCCTTCTCCCTGAAAAGTGATGCAGAATGCAAGAGTAATATTAAAAGGTGAAGGGGAAAAAAATATAAACACTCCCTATATGTCACCTATTCTGCTTGGGGTCTATGTACAACCCATGGCTTCTGAATGGCCCACCATTTAGATCAGAGAAAAGGAACTTGTAGGAATGAGTTATGTAGATAACCATCTGAACCATGTTTCATACAGGAAATATTTAAAAGTGTACATGAATTCCATGAATGTTGATACCTTGACATGCTTCAAACATTTGGAATCTAGAATTATGACAAGACTATGTTATGAGCAGGGCATCTGAAAAATGGTGACAGAGGGTGGGGTAGTGTAGTGTTGGAGCAGAATCAACAGAATTTTCAGTCAATAAGACAATCTCCCTAAAAATGCAGCCATTACACAGTGGTGCATGCAAACCCTCCTATGCTAACTAGCGTAGCATTTTAGTGCTGGGCCAGCATCGCCGTAGTGCGCACAAGTTTAGTTCCTTTTATTTTTGCTGCTCACCACTATAGACATGTTCAAAATGTTGAGTTAAAAATGATTGACTGGACATTTTATCATGAAATACTCTGTTCATTATTGTTATCGTTGTGATATATAACCTGTACAACAAAATGAAGACCTCAATTAGTCTGGTGGGTATGTGGTCTCCTCCCACCCTGTCAGCTCATACACAGGATAGGTGCTACAATATCCACTTAGTGGAAAAGGCATTATTTTTGCTTTGTTTGCATGTGTGTCTTGGTTTAGAGTCCCTTGGTGTCGTCCATGTGTTAATGTGGCCATGATCCAAACAAACATTGACAAACAAGATGAGTAAGGCTGACATATATTTACACACACGTGTACCCTCTCTCCTTCTGCCTCAGTCTCTCTCGGACACAAACACACACACACAAACACGTACACACACAAACACATCTCCCAGCAGAGAACATCTGTTGCTATCCTGATCCCTTTCAACTGCTCTCTTGCGACCGCAAAGCCTTCATCTTTCATTCAGTACACCGCTAGCGCAGGACCTCTCAACCACATGCCCACCACACCCGAACACACATCATTGTGTGCAGCACAAAGCCTTCCCCCTCGACGCCACAAACTTCTTTCTCTCCCTCTCTGTCTTAATTTCTCTCTCGCTCGCTGCATTTGTCCAATATCAAATGCCGTCAATTAAAATTCACTGACTGTGTAATGCGAATTTGCATGGCGAATGATGAAGACATTTGGCAACAAGCTTGAAACGTGTACACACACACACACACACACACGCTTCATGCACCTTGTGTTTGTCTCCATAAACAAACCAAAGAACGCCCAGCTAAGGTGGAAGAAGCTTCAAATACACTGACCTTTGGGATGGAATCGTGCTATGATCAAAATGCAGTTAGTTTGACTTATAGAATCAGCATCCTCTGCAGCTAATGCTTTCTGACAATCGCAGAATCAAGCTTTATAATTACACTGTCTGTGTTCTCCAGCAGGATGGGATTTTCAGAATCATTTGGCCAAATGTGGAGGTAATTCACGTCAAGTCACGTCAAGTAGGTGTTTGTCATTTCAACTGTATACACAGTACACAGTATAATGGAACAGCATTTCTCCATGACTATGGTGCAACACAAAGAACAAAGCAGAACACCACACGACTACCCAAGCACGTGTAGGATAAGACTAAAGATAGAGTGCAAAAAAACACCAACAGGACAATAATTTCAGGACAAGTCTGTCACCAAAAGCAGTAGCTGCACTAGTTTAAGTGAATGCAGTATAATGACAGTATAATGTATTTTAGTTGTTACGTGTGCACAAACCAGATTAGATAGCATGTAGCAGCAGCAAGATTAGAAAAAACAATGTACATTATATTAAAAAAATAATGGTATTTACGGTGCCAGTAGAGGAGTATGTTACTTTGTTTATGGCAGAACAGTTCAGTGTGTGTATACAGTATGATTGGTGTCACTGGCTATTACCGCCAGTAACACCAACTCTAACACCATGACTCCAGGTTAGATAAGACATCGCTTAAAAAAAGGAGCACAGTGGCCATGAAGAAGACTGTTTCCCACACACTGAGACCCGCCATCCAGTCTCTTCATCAGAATTTTGTAATCCAAGCCTTGGGGACTCTCAGTCAACCTTCATTATAGTATACATGACTCAGGTGTTCCACTCTAGGGATAAAGAATACTGATTACCTGGCTCAGGTGCGTCACGTCCCTGTATAGGGCAGAATTATAGACAGGCTAGGCCTCCACAGGCCTGGAAAACTCTGCCTTAAAATGTTACTACCACTGCCTCCGAGAGCTTTGGGAACTGACATCCACAGTCAGACTTCACAGCTCCACCTGCATTTTGGCTCAGATTAATCTTAGTCAAATTTCATTCATTTAGCCTTTCTTCATTAATTACATGGCTAATTCATAGGGCAGAATTAATCTGCACATTGATGAGGGTTTGATAATAGCTAAAGACGTATCAGCTCTATATTAACAGGCAGAACACTGCCGTATCAGATGCCATTATGGAAAGACTAATGAAGTTATGTGTGAAGTTGTTTATTTAACACATCCAAATGGCAGCAAATGTAATAAAGGCAAATGTAGGACTAGCCACTTCAGCAGATCAACCTCAGACAACAGCTTGTACGGAATGCACATTATTTTGGTGCGCAGTCTAATATTAAGGTTATACACGTACCTAAAGCTACGGAAGCATAGTCTTTGCCTTTGCCATAGATTTTATGATCTATAACCAGTTGTAGGTTTGTCAGTATGAATAAGCCCTTTTCACTCTCTCATCCAAGAAAGGCAGAGCGAGGGAGAAGGAGAAAGAGCGATTGTACGTCAATATCCCAGATTGATTTGGGCCTGGCTGAAAACCAAGGCTTTACACTCCCAACAGGAGAAAATGTGAACATTTCACAACTTTGATTGGTTTCATTAATGGAAGAAAGAAACTGAAAAGTCCATCCACTAAAATGCCTCAAAATCCAACCAACCTCCACATCTCATGCTGTCTCGAAGCAAAAAAATAAGTGAGTCTAGAGGAAAACCGTGTTAATTACATTTGCATCTTTCTCCTGATCAGAGATCAGCTTTGTGGTATCTAAGCAACAACACAATCTGTTGTAATGGTTTAGATACCAAATTGAATGTCTTAAGCGAAATACCTTTCTACATCTTGACAAAAAAGTTCAACCACGTCATGTATAATACCTGGAGAAGCAGCAATGTCAGTACTATTTTCTGACTGATCAAAGTGACACTGAAGTCAAGTGTGTCAATAACAGTATTGAACAGCACTCAATACTGGGATTAGAATTTTAACCCGTAACCTGTTTCTTGAAGTTTTAATCCTGCCTAGCGGAACGCATATTGAACTTCTTTCCTCACTATGTATATATAACTGACACCATCAGCAATCTTCAACTCAACAAACCTTTTTTTTTTTGACAGTTTTTTACACTGGTCATTAGCTTCCCTTACCACTTCCCTCACCTTTGTTCTGATCTGTGTCTTATCTAGTTTAAAAACTTGTATGACTTATATGATAAGTCATTTTTTCATTGTCAATCAGGAGAATACTTCTGCTCTTGGTTCCTAACAGTGTTTCTTCCTCTTGCTCTTGAAAGGTTTTATTGCTCATTCAGATATCTGATGCTACTTTGGCACTTTGTCCTATAGGGGACATAATTAAATGTATTATCATTGCCCATTCAGGTGTAGATTACTTGTCATTGTAGCTGTTGTCAAATATGAAGTTTTTTCTGTGTATTTCCCTTTTACATTATGCATGTGATTCTACAGGCTCTTGGGATTTGTCTCGTCATGTCAAGCAAACTTAGCAGCTGCTGTTCCAACAAACAGGGCAGTGTAAAACAGCAATATAGGGTCACATATTGCTTATTGTTTACTAACTTTAACTGAGTTCCTCTGGGACCAATAAAGTTGTCTGAGTAAGAATTGCTGTGTAAGTGGCTGATTCAGGAAAAAGGCCTTTTCACTGATGACTGGACCAGATTCCATCCTCACTACAGTAAGACATTGCATTCTTTCCTTAAAGAGTCAATATCCAAAGTATAACTCCAAAAAAAGAAGAAGAATTATTATCATAAATCTCTAACTAATTACTCAGTAATGATACACCACTCACTCTGTTCTTGTTTATCCTTGATTAAGATACACAGTACAATTGTTGTGTTGGAAGGTAGCTCAGTTGGTAGGATACTTGCCTCCCGACCAAAAGGTAATGGGTTCGAATCCTTCCTTCAGCACCACCACTGGGTCCCTGAGCAAGACCCTTAACCCCAAGTTGCTCCAGGGAGAGACTGTCCCCTGTAGGTAGGGAATGGAAGTCGCTTTGGATAAAAGCGTCTGATAAATGCCGTAAATGTGTTCAAGCTAATATCAGCATGACGGCCATCATTATGAGGAAACTGATGTAGTGATTCTAAACTATACTAATCCAACTTGGATCATATGTGCAGAAGATGCAAAATTGTTGTACAGTACAAATTATTTTTATTAACATTAAATTGCATTTATTTGGCAGATGCCAGTATCCATTACAATAGAGAGAATTATTTAAGTTTCAGGACACAGTGAGAACCAGACGAGAGTGCTTAAATCGTTATATACTGTAAGATGCTGTAAATCATGCAATAATGACTATGAAAGAACCTATTAACAGGTCACATTTAGGAGTCTTGCCTAAGGACTGTATTTACCCTGCCAAGAAATCCAACTTCAATCTGCTGCATGGACGACAGCAGTATTTCCTTCTATGCTACACCAGAGCTTACAGCGCCTGGAATTCCCAAGAGGTCTCCACTTCACATACTAACCAGGCTCAATGCTGCTTAGGTCAGACTGTTCAGACGAGAATGATTCTCAGAGTGGCATGGCCATAAGCCATACATTTGTGGGCAGCCCTTGGTAGGCCAGAGGTTGATTTATTTAATTAAAAGTGTCCACAGCTCCTTGTTCAGTGCAAGCAAAGATGTTCCATACTTTTTCAGGGCCGAGTGTTCTCTCAAATCCTTTAGATGGTGACTCTGATTCTCCTCCTCTGATACCAGTGAATGATGTAGCCACTATTAGTCACATCCTCTTCCCCTTAATTTGATCTTAGATGTTTCAATTTATAGGAAGGAAGTCTATTTTAACAGCCAGCGCCCCACAATCATATGATGTCAACAAGTGGAGCACAAATACAAAACATGGAATCTCCTACAGAGTCCCTGATAGCACTGCCGACGCCACATAAAACTGTACCCCCCCTCCCCCTCAATAATAACAGTGCCTATTCATACATGATAATAGTCTGAAATACCCTGAGAGATGGATTTAGTATTGTGGCACATTGATAGCTTCAAGCAGAGATTTCGACGATGAATAGGAAACAAAGGAAATATTTGATGTGAAACAGCACGCAGAATCACTGATACATGTAATGTTGTAATCATAACCAAATCGTGTCATGTTTTGAGCATAATGTTCTCTTATTAATGCACCATAACGCATCATGAAATCATCATTGTGTATCTTGCAGCAGTAAACACAAACTAAAATAATGTTTCTGGTGGTTACTAATGATAATAGCCCTAAAATTGTCAACAGAGCTGTTTTAATGTACAGCTTAAAACCAAATATAGTCTATAGAATAATTTTCTTCCCTCAGGCCATCAGACTTCTCAATCAGGACTGAATCATAAATTGCACCCATCCACACACACACACACACACACACACACACATAAACAAACACACCGCTGAATTTAACTTTTTCCCTCTCCTGACACAGTGTGTATACACACTGAACAGTTCTGTCTTCAACAAAATAACATATACCAACAGCATTTCTTTATTATTTATCATATACTGCACATTCTCTGTCTTGCTGCTGTTATTGTTTGCACAATTATTGAATTATTGCTAATCCTATATTTGCATTGTTTGCACACCTAATGACTCCTTTACTAGAATATAGTATAATACTGTCATAATATTTTATTTATTCAAACTTGTACAACAGCTGTTTTTGGCAACTACATGCAATGTTTTCTTGTCCTGGCTCTTTTCTCGCTCTCTCTTGCTGTCTTTGCATACTATGTTTTTTGTCTTGTCTCCACTCATTTAGCTTTGTGTTGTTCTGCATTTTGGTCTTGGTCTACACACACACACACACACACACACGCACGCGCACACGCACACGCACACATTTACATTTGCAGCATTTATCAGACGCTTTTATCCAAAGCGACTTCCATTCTTTAACTACAGGGGACAGTCTCTCCCTGGAGCAACTTGGGTTCAGGGACCCAGTGGTGGTGTGCTGGAGTTAGGATTCGAACCTGTGACCTCTTGGTCTGGAGGCAAGTATCCTACCCACTGAGCTACCACCACCCCCACACGTCTTTTTGCCTGTTTTCGTCTGAGCTGAGCTGAGCTTTTCTGTTTCGTTTTCTTTCCCAATGAGTATGGGCATCATGGACCTGATTGCATGAGTTGTGTGACTCCACCATGCCAGTTTAAAAGCCATCTTAGGGTCATGAAAGTAATGAATAATGTAAGGAGAATGCAGGATACAACCTGTTAAAGGTTGGAAGCAGGCTATGAATCACATATTCAATCATATACAATTCCAGATGTAATCACATTTAACATTTAAACAAACATTTGTAAAATGAGGCCTGAATCCAACCAAACTGGGCCCTGTTGAGAATGGACAAATATTATAGCATATATATATATATATATCAAACAAATCAACATATCAAAAAAATAAATAAATACATATATATATATATATATATATATTTAACTACATGTGAAGGATTGCATACTTTTACTAAAAGGAACAAATGTAGTTTCCCCCTAACCACACATTTCGTCAATCAGCCAAGAGAGGTTTTGTGCGTAAGGTGTACTTCTTTGGTGTTATGTCTTTAGTGTTCTCTAGATATCAAATGCAAATCTATATCACTATATATACTTGACACCTTTATACAATTTGAAGCAAATGTGTGATGATTTAGGTACAGACACATGTCTTTACTGTTATATTGAGATAAGGGTTGGTAAGTATTTTATGCCAAACTTTAAGGAGAAACATAATGCTGTTTATAACTCCTTGATACTTGTATTGTATTTGGACAGATACATATGGTGTAACAGTCTCGCCCTGTCTAGCCTCAATCCTTCCTATCACTCCCTGTCTGTATTCTACTCCACTGTTACATCTTGTCTTTATTTACATTTAACATGTGGTTTTGAAATCTGTCACGCTCTACCCCATATGCGTTCTGTTGTTTTCTTACACTCCACCCTGTACTGCCCTGCCACTCCTGCCCACACCTCAAGGGAACCTCAGTGGTCCCATTAGCAGTCCTGGGAACCCATGGCCTTCTGATCCCAGCAGTGCTGGACCACCCCCACCCGGGTCTCAAAAGATACTTTGTCCCAGTCCAGCCCTTCAAGGAGGAATAAATGTTAATCCCAGGGGCAACTCCCTAACCACTAGGCCACCAGCGGCCCCAACAGCAGTTTAAATAAAGTCTGTTTTCGTTTGCGTCCCATCTCGTCCACCTACATTGACTATTTTACTGCACCACCTATTCGATACACACATCACCAAGTACTCCTGCCAAAAAATACTGGTAAACACTTGAAAAACCCAAAAAGACCAATGCTGGTATATGCAATCAACTTTGGATATAATAGCAGTGCAGACTGGAGTTTACAGCGGTCTTTTGGATATAAAGCAGTTGTGTCAAGACTTAGGGATTTAAATTCAGGAAACAGCAAAAAGATTCTCTTTGACAGCTTCATATTGTGGAAGGGCATGATGCAACTGTATACAGTAATAGCACCATATGAGCTCTCATTATCTAGAATTTCATCACTCTCACATTCAGCGTGGATAATGTATTCATAGCGCCGATGTGAAATTAAATGAAAATAAACATAGTGAGATAAAAATGCTTTTGATGTTTGGAGAGAAGCTGAGTAGAATATGTTTGTGTGTCTTTTATTTTTCTCTTGGTTCACTACCTATTTAGTCTCCTCATCATGGGTGCCTGTTTATGTGAGTATGCTTGTGTTTGTTTTTGTACATTTTCAGAGCCAAAATTGTCCATACACATGCACATATAGGACGGTGGACTGATATACCCATACGTTTCTACCACACACCCTGCTTCCACCCACTCACTTCAGTCAATGGCACAAGTTGATCCCATTTGATAACACAACTATCCATGGCCTGAAGTTCAGGAGATCACAATTAACACTGTAGACTGCCACACCCCACTTAGTATTATGCTAGACATCGTGGGTGCCTATTAGTTGTAACTTTTTCTGATGTATATAGACTGTTCAAAAAAATAAAGGGGACACTTAAACAACACAATGCAACTTCAAGTCAATCACACGTTTGTGAAATCAAACTGTCCACTGAGGAGGAAACACTGATTTACAGTCTACACTCTCTGTGACAATCGGTGTTGCCTCCTAAGTGGACAGTTTGATTTCACAGATGTGTGATTGACTTGAAGTTACATTGTGTTGTTTAAGTATTGTCCCTGCAATCGTAATTTTGTGTGTTTGAATCTCAGTGGGTAAGGTACTCTTGGGGAAACTCTTGGGTAAGGTACAGTACACACACACTGCTCCCCAGGAGCAATTGTTGGCAGCCCACTGCTTTACTTAGGTGAAATGCAGTGGACTCACATAATTACCTCCAGGATCAATACAGTATGTAAAATAAAAATACTAGGGCTGTCAGTAGATTAAAATATTTAATCGCGATTAATCTCATGTTTGCCGTAGTTAACTCGCGATTAATCGC
>JBBPDC010000084.1:21878696-21898551 GCA_037974485.1 Hemigrammopetersius urotaenia | reverse complement strand
GGTTCATTTGGTGTGAACTCTTACTCCTCTCGGGAGCGTTCTGAGATCAACGCGTGGGTAACCTTCTCTCTCGTGTGCCGTCACGTCTGAGTCTTTCCCCCACGCTACAAAGCGGGCCCTGACCAGTCTGGTGTCTATCTCCGTGACAGAATGAGAACTTTTGATTGGTGAAGATACTTGATAAATATAATTAAATGCCAAGAAGGAAAACTTCTCACACGGTTTGCTGTTTCCCCCACAGTGTTACAGAATGATACTTTAATCTATAAAAATAGATACTGCAGAGGTAAAAACTGTGACAGCAGTCATTTTGAGACCAGAATTTTGTCTGCACATCTGTTCAAATCACTCTTTCAACGTACAGTTGATATATAGTATGAGATGATATAAAGTTGAGACTATATGACTGTAAGAGGGAAAAAAAATACAGGTTAGAGGAAACAGGGCATTCACGGGAAACAGAAGGTAGTGATTGAAATTCATTGCCGTTTTAAGTATGGCCCCCTCCCAAATGAATTCCCATCATTCAAAGTGTATCATAGAGTGTCAGAAAACCACATTAGCATGATCTATTTCAGATTAATGAATGCCTCACCATGGTTTGGAGCAAGTATGTGATATTTAGTCAGCAAGGATAGTCCAAGGCTAAACAATATTTTCATTACTTATCAGCTGTAATAGCACAATAGCTTCAGTGCAAAACTAAAGATACTAAAGTCTCCAAAGACATCTCAGCCAACAAAATGTACAAATTTGACTATTCTATTAAACGACTATGATGTACGGGACCACATTATGATGCAAAGGCACATAATTGCCACTTAATGTGACCTACTGCTGGTAGAGAATCTTCTATACAGCTACAGGCAGAAAAGAAAAAAAAACAAAACATTAGAGCAGATACAGATTAATGAAGTGTAAGACTTCTTGTTCCTTGCTTTGTATGAAAAACAAACAGAAAACGTGACTCCTATGAGTAAACATCTAATTAGGTTGCCATTAAACACTAATCAGTAGGTCATGGTTGATAAGTGTAAGTAAATGATAAACACCGACTCACTTTTCTTGCCAGAGGCGCCCCTCCGGATACACAGTGTTTATTGTGTCTACTGACATAATGTCTGGGATTTGTCGCTGCTACTGGGAGACTATTAACAGAAGAAGTGTTTGCAGAAATACTATGTGGGGGGAAAACAGCATTTAGGCATTTCTTTTCAACAAAAACACACTTTTGAAAAATACAGGTTCAGATGTCATCACTCAGATGTCCCAAATCTGCCAGTTGCGACTCCACTTAAGTCACTTTTCCATAGGCATACTGGAACCACACCGAAATTTTACAGAACTTGCAGCAAGCTTTGATTTTCCATTGTATTGTAGGTCAGTAACAGTGTTTCTAACACGTCAGTAGCATAATTGTCTCCCCACTGTCACAGGGGCCAGGCCTAGCCGGCTCCAGTGATTTACCTCGGAGCATGAGCCAGTCCGGAAAGCGTGAATCCATTCTGTGGTTACTTTATTTAAACGCAAACAAACAAAACAGAACTGAAACCTGGCTCTAGGGCCGCTCCAAACATGGACGTGAAAACGAGAAACTACACACAGGAACAGGAAACGAGAAAATGAGGTGATGGACAGACATTGAGAAACATACAAAACAGAACTTAAATACTGCCAGCAATCATGGACCAAAACACAAACAGGTGATAACAAAAACACGTGACAACAGAACCAAACAGACAAAACGTCAAAATAAAAGTCCTTAAAACCAAACCGTTAGGGGCCGCTGACCGAGCCGTGACACCCACAGTTCATAGCCGGTTGTTGCCCCAAAACCATGTCCATGGAGTCAAACCAGCTGAACGTTTTTCTGTCACAGATGCTTTTGATAATGTGTTCTTTTATTATTCAGTTTTTTTTGTCCATGCCGATAAGCTGTGCGACTAAAACTGGGGGGTGGTAGTGGTGAGAAACAGTGGTACAATTTGAGGTGAAATTAAAATGGTCATTTAGGTCTCACCTAAAAAAAAAAAAAAAACTGGCATTATAGGGAGATTATTATTAGAGAGGGTTCAATAATTCAGTAATTAATGTGAAAGCAAGACTAAATGCTGCACCTAGTGGAGATAAAAGCAGCATTTTGTTGCTGTACTGCACTTCTTTAGTTACCTAAAGGAATGTTTGGATATCACATTTAGCGTCAGACTTAAGCATCAGTTTGGACCGGCTGTCATAAAATAAAGGGTAGCTGACATTTTTTTTTAACAGTGTGACGAACTGCAAAAAATAACACAATAAAGCTTCAAGGCATGAAACTGTACTGTGTGTAACTTGCAGAATGTACTAGAAAGTAAGAAAGTAAGCTGGGAAATAAGGCTTAATTACAGGTGATGAGATGGCATGCCTACTCTCCTGACAACTGAAGGTGACACAATTTAGCTCACTGCTTATTTCCATATCAAACCTGGGCCAGTCGGTACATGGCACCCTTTCAGGGGCCACAGTGGTCGTTCGCCACGTCTGAAATCCATCCAGTGGGTTGACGGGGACATCTAGCTGAGCTACAGGAAGCAGCACAGTCATACTACTGCACCAGATGGCGCTGACTAGCCAATCAGAGCCAAGCAATCTGTGCCTGTTACCATGAATGTGCCAACTGCCCATTCAAGAGCAGTTTGTAGTAATCAGGGAGCCATAAGTACAAAGACAGAAAGGTATCTGCATTCATGTAGGTGGGCTTGTGTGTATACACACATTGTTCGGGATAACTGGTTATTTGGAAATGTTGCTAATTTAATCTATCAAATATTTGAAGCAATATCCTATGAGAAGCCACAGCAGATGCTGAGCATGACACTAGATTTAAAGATTACAACTTTAATAATTTTATTTAGTAAAACATTACAAGGCACTCTTCCAGGGCTTGTTTTTGCCCTATGACATCTCGGAGGGCATTGTGTCCAACTGAGGTCACCAGTTTATTTCTCGCGTATGGGCGGCTTTTTTCAAGAAACTGGGGACTACTGTTGTCACGTCGCGTGCTCAGGGAGTGAGGCGAGGCGCAAGAGTGCAGATTCCATTTGATGGAATTTATTTACAAAACAACACAGACTCTACATAACAAAAACAAAAAGCCAAAGGGGCTAACATAAGTACAAGTACACAACGTGCAGGAAACACACAGGGTATACGTGAAGGTTGACCAAATGTATTTACAAATGCAACTGCAAAACGTTTGGTTTAATACCGGTGAAAATATGATACTGTAGGAGGAGGAAATAATTGAATGCTGGCTAGATTCAGTTACCAGCCCTTAGAAAAAGCTACTAGTCAGATACAAGACGGTCTAGATCAAAATCAAGTGTAGAGAAAACCACAAAATGCCAAATTCACAGCACTTGAAAATGAAGTCATGCAGGTTAACTGCTACAGCACTACAGTAGCACCCAAAGGCAGCTTCACCAGTCATAAGGGAATTAGGCCAAAGGCCTGCTGTTGGTGCAGGCGCAAGATGTAAACGTATAGCTGTCCTGTTATTCGTTTTTTTTCCTGTCAGAGAGATCAGCTGTCTGTGCACTACTGGTTAATCTTCCGTGCCTCTTTTTATATTAAATCAAAGGCAAACAGCAGCGAGCGATGACCAACAACTGCTCTTCATTTCTCCAGCCCATTGAGTCCTGTCCTGTCTGGAGAGGTTCTTTTTTTATACCTTTCACCCTTTTTTATTCTCATTTCCTGTGCTTTTCTTATTTAAGCTATCATTTTTAGCCGTGTCTGACATCGTCAATCATGCGTGCTTGTAGGATTTACCGAAGGTCAGTTACAGTAAGGCTCACACACACCTACCTATTAAAGGTATAAATACACACACACACACACACACACACACACACACACACACACAGAAGGATCCAAAGCACTATTTACAGGACCTTCTGAGGTGTGAGTATTGGACCTTACAAAGCTTTGGTTGGTTAGAGTTCTTTAGGAGATGATTCTGCGCACAGTAAATGTCCAAAAGTAATTAGAATATTCAGCTACTATGGTTGCACCTATAGCTGACAAAGTTTACTCCAAAGACATAACATTGAATAGAATGTGGTGCAGCGCAGAAGGTCACTATGTCCAACACTAATCATCGACTAGAGGGTATAAAGCCCCCAGGCACTGGGCTGTGCAGCAGCAGAACTGTGTTCTCTGAAGTGATGGAGCTGTATTCACCTTTGGGGTGAGGTAGAGTGGCATTTGAGATCCAGACCTAATCATCCAAGACTAGTACTCGTCCTCACCAATGCTCTGGTGGCTGAATGCAATCAAATCCTCACAGGAATGTCCTTAATCTAGTGTAAAGTCTTCTCAGAAGAATAGAGGCCATTACTGCAGCAAAGGATAGACAAACTCCCTAATGTGCTTACTTTAAGAAGAAACGTGGGCAAAGACGTGTCTAAAAACTTTTGGACTGTGGATGGAACCTTACCAAAATTCAACATGATTCAATTCAATCCCGTTTGATTCTGCTGTTATGATTCACGACAATTATTAGTCACACATGGCTGAAGGATCTATACACACTGTCCTGGGAAAATAGACCATAACCAGGTCACACAGTGTCATTAATGTGAAGCACCACTCTTATGAAGAATGAAAAGCTACTCGAGTGCTAAGGGTGCACCTTTGTAGCGATCATGAGTGAAAGAGTGTGTGAGTTGTAAGTTAAATGTTTTGTATATAATAGCTTGGTGATAGTATTTCAATTAGAAAATGAGTGCAAATGTTTAGCTAATTACAGCAACAGATTAGAATCATTACCAAATCATCATCAAAACTGATGCTGTTGTATCATTATCACAATGTACAATTACTCTTGCATGTGTTGGTGCACTACCGCAGAAAAATATGTGCGAAAACGTCCACATATGCTGAGGGGATGGTCAGTTTGTTCACAGCATGTTGTCACAATCGCTACCTGGGAACATGCAGGCAGGAAACCAGGGCTCCATGCAGAAGTGCGTTTATTTACTCAGAAACAGGAACAAAGAAAAAAGGCACGTGGGCCAAACGAGAACGTGGTACAAGAACAGGGCAGGAACAAGGCAGAACTAAGGCAAGCGTAAGGCGTCTGATGGACGATGGACAGATAAATAAGGACTAAACACACTGAACTTAAATACACAGAACACGACAGACAGCAACCAATCACAGAACATAACCATTAGACAGAAACCCAAAACAGCTGATAACCACAAAAACACATGACACAAGCAAAACCCAGAAACACATCAAAAGAAAAGCCCCAAAAGCATGAACGGAAACAGAACAAACCGAAAAGCAGCAGCCCCTAACTGGCTACTGACCGAACCGTGACACATGTAATACATATTTCTCATTTGCATGTTTTTTTTTAAATATCATCACTCTAAAACACCATTTACACAATAACAAATGATAAACTATATATTAAATCTATAGTAAGGTATAATAAGGTTATTTGGTCTCTCTGTCTCACGCATTCCCTCTCTTACCTGCATTCTTGCTCTTTGCGCTTCTGGGCGAGGTATTTTTTCTTGACATTTTGCAGCTCATGGGCCAGCCTCTCAATCTCGTACTTGTATTCCTGCGTCTGAGACTCATACATGCCGAGTTCGGATGATAGCACCTGAAAAACACAGAATATGATTACACTTATAGCATGAAATAAATCATCTGCTGTCGCCTCAGTGAAACTCAAAGATCGTCACAAGAAGTATTCGTTATCAATAGAATGCTCTTTGACAAATGACATTCATCCTTAGAAGTTACAGTTGGCATAGAAAAAACTTTTCAATTGTTAATGGTTCCTTACATAGCTAGCACAACTTACATGAATAATAATACATTTTATTTATTTATTTTTATGAACCAGGTTATTATATTTCGTGTGATTGTAACAGCAAACAACTGTTCTTATGAAATTTTATTATTCTTTTCATAGTTGAAAAGGTGCTGCTTCTCGTCTGAGCCTGTTTGGAATTTTGTATGGTCTAAAACTCCCATTAATATTCAGTGTATTATCATGTATTATGTTATTTTGATCAGTTGATCGAGTTTTGATCATTTTAAATCTGTAATTTCCCCCAGAGAGTAGCATGGGTGGAACATTTAGCAGCTGTGACGTCACATCAAGCGACTGTGCATGTTTTTTCCCACCCATTTTCAATCGTGTATGTTTCACTCCATGACCATGGCCAGATAATAGAGAATGACGGATGAGCAGAATTGTGCTGGGCTGAGAATCAGAACATTGTTGTTTCAATCCCTGCTGTGAGCTGAATTTCTTTTTGGACATAAAACCAATGTTTTGTGCCTCTCTCTTTGGGTACATGCCACTTCTTGGACAGTGTCCAAAAATTGCTCATTTTATTGTCCATTGAAAACAAATATGGGGAGAGGGGGGGCAAAAGACCTAGAAAGAGAGACATTTGAGGTGTCACTAGAGTTTAAATCAAGAAAAAGGACAAAGGTTTGTGTACTATGCACTTTGGATAAAAATTTTGGCACACCTCTTGATGTGATGTGTCTTTTTACATTAACCCTCACCTGTAATAACCACCTAGCAAAACCTTAGCAACCCCCTAGCAACACCACAACTACCACTAGTTACCACAGCAACAAGCGAGCTATACTTCAGCAACCACCTTCTCACAGATTTTAATTTTAAAAAATGTACATTACCCATAGACGGGAGTAACAACACTAACTCTACACCTCTAAAAGCTGTAGAACATGATGCAAACAAATCTTACGAAGGTGCAAACATTTTTGCATCATAACAATAAACACTGGGAATAAGACGTTGCTTAAATATGTTGGTTACTTTCCCTTCCTGAAAAGTGGAAAGAGCATGCCGAGTTTCACTGTAGCACTTTGTGGGCATTCATCCAGGTTAGACATCCATAACCCATGAATGACAAAGTGGATGATCCTTTTGACAGCTGTCAGCTTGGTTGTCACCATACCAATGCCCGAGACAACTCTGCGTTCTCAAAAACGGAAAAACTGAAAAAAATAATGTTGCTTTAGCCTAAAAAACTCAAATTTGGTCTCGTCAGTTATGTACATGCTTAAATGAACCATTTCTGAATAAACTGTGTGAATGAATCACACTTGGTGCATAAAGGCTTTTAAAGGTTAACAATGAATTCTTGGGGAGTTGTTGGAAAGTGCGAGGCTAAGTGGCTGAAACAGATATGGTTGTTGCCTGACATGTACGGCTACACTGATTCTCTTGGGGTCATCTCTTGCTGATTTCCCAGCACTGATTTGAGCAGACGTTGGCCGGGCTTCAACTGTCAATCATCTGGATGTCTCTGCCCCCAACAAACCTATCTGGGCGAGTGACCAATTTGCAGAGCCCAGCCATCAAACACTAGCCTTGCCTATCAGACGTGTCTCTTTTTAAGGGAGATTACAGTAGAGAAAGTAAGAAAGAGGAGGGAGTGAGAGTGAAAAAGGGCTAAAGAAATGGAGGAAAGGGGAATGGAGGGGCAGGAGGGGAGAGAGAGAGAGACACAGAGAGAGGGAATGATTGAAGATTGAGACAACGCGAGTGAGAAGAGAGAGAGAGAGAAAAAAAGGACCCAAATGTGCTGTCTAGCCAAGGGGGCCTGTCAGGCGGCTGCAGAATTGAAGAGGTTTCTGGGAAGCTGAGTGCTTCTTCTGCCGAATAAAGAAAATATAAATAAGTAAATAAATAAATAAAGCCGAATTAACTCACTGGGTCCCATTTAACAGGTGTATTTAAAAGCCTCTGGTCTCTGCTGGTAAATAAATGGGAATCAAAACAGTTTAGGCCTGCAGGCTGCAGCTGGTCATGTACTCATAATGCATCTCTATGCAGGACTGCTGATCAGAATTTGTCATGATTCTTGCTCCAGAGGACAAAACGATCCCTCTGCTGAATATGATGTAAAACTTTGCATGACCATAGTCTTTTAATGCCATAAAAGAAGCATTCCACAGTTGGAAATTCCTCAGAAATTCCACACTAAACTAAACTTCATGGTTCATAAGCTAAATAAATACTGACAGTGTTGAGCACCTAACTTGAGCTCCTAACCTGGCTCTAAAGGTTTTCACTACTCAAAGAGTCACTGAATAATGTCTAGGCTTCTGGATGGTTTAGACATTATGTAAATATGATTACTAGGTAGTTAAGATTTCTATTTAGAAATAAATGATGTTTAACAAAGAAGACTGTGGTAGTTTTTTACCATGCTCCAGTCAGTACTTATGCAGGGGGTTTTATTAAAGTTTTATTAATGTGGGACATTATAGCACACATCACTGTATTTTAAATGAAATATCAGATTAGCATATTCTAACAACTAGATGCAGTTTTCAAATTGGTTTTCAAATATGTACAAAGCTGTCATTGGTCAGATTTCTCATCCTGGTCTCAACCACTCTGCGGTACCTAGCTAGAACAAGCAGTTATAAAATGAGTTTCTCAACTTTCATTTCTTTTTTTCAGAGATTTAGCAGAGGATCTTATTGCCTCTTTTAGGGTGGTGTTATTAATCCAAAACATTGTCTATTTTATCTATCTATGTTGATGCTTTTTGATGCTTTACTAAGTGTACTATGCACTGGTTATGTTTGTTTTATGTGAATTCTCCAGAGTAAATAAAATGAAGGTTTCTCTCAATGTACTATTTGTGAAAACAAAGCCAAAAAAATCATAAAATGTACAGTGTCCTCAAAAATGATTGGCACCCTTGCTAAAGATAATTGAAAAGGATTAGATAATGCTTTATAGATAATATTAGATAATAATAGATAATGCTTTATCAGTCATATCCTAATTTGATATTTAAACTAGAAAATAACCTTAATTTTATGTTTACATTTACCAGACGCTTTTATCCAAAGCGACTTCCATTTCCTACCTACAGGGGGCAGTCTCCCTGGAGCAACTTGGGGTTAAGGGTCTGGCTCAGGGACCAGTGGTGGTGCTGTAGGTAGGATTTGAACCCATGACCTCATAGTCTACAGGCAAGTATCCTACCCACTGAGCTACCTCCACCCGGTATGTTTAGCTACCTCCAAATTAAGCAACCATTTGTGAGGAAGAGAGTTATAAGCAGTCATCAGTGATTTCCCCAATCCTTAAGTCACCCAACACCATGGGAAGGATTCAAGAGCATTCCATTGCAATAAGGAACAATTGTGTTGAAGTGCACAAATCTGCAAAATAGCTGTCTGACTTGCCCAAAATTGAGCTCTTTGACTCCAACTGTTCAAGGTGGGTTTGTCACATACAGGCACATACAGGCTTTAGTAGTGTTAAATATTGTGTAGGTTCTGTGATGCTGTGTTGCTGTTTCTCCTCCAAAGCCCCTGGCAGTTGTTCACATTCATGACAAAATGGATTAAAGGAAGTACCAGAAGATTCTAAATCAAAACCTGGCTGCCTCGGCCAAAAAGCTAAAACTTGGTCATTGCTGGATCTTTGAGCACGACAACAATCTCAGCCCAAGATCTCAAAGCACAAAATCCACTCAAAAATTGTGAACACAAACCATAGGTCATGGTCATCCGAGTTCTCTGACCTAAATCCCAATAAAAAAATATCAGTGGGTTGAGCACAAGAAGAGAGTGCACAGCTGAAGACTCAGGACCCGGCAAGATCCGGAGAGATTCTGCACAGAGGAAAATCCGAAAATCCCTTCTTCTGTGTTCTCAAGTGTTATAAAACATTACAGTGCTGTTCTGTTGGTAAAAGGGGTTTACACACAATATTACGTGAGTGGGTGCCAATAATTACAACACGAATTTCATAATATAATTTATTTTGAGCTTATCTGTGCCCTTTTTCTACTGGGAACCAGCTCAAATGGAATCTATTTTCTTTATCTGCTTAGTAAAGACAACTTTTGATAAACATCAAGAGGAATTTTCATCAGCCTTGTTTCCTGCCAATGTTTCTGAAGGGCACTGTCCAAATACATAATGTCCACTTTATTAGAAATGCTGACCTTTATTAGAAATGCTGAACTAGTTTGTGTTTTCAGCTTCAAAAAGTAATTAACCTGGTTGCCTTGAAAGGCTGAGCTCATTAAACTTCTAATAGTACGTTAATTGAACAATATTCACATTCTGCTTCCTTATAATTAAGATTTCAATGAAATATTTTAAGGCGATAAGTTACTTATTTTGATAAATTAAACAATTCACTTTTTTCAGTGTGCCATAGAGGGCCACTGCAGTCAATAAGATGTCATGTGTGATTTGTCAGCCACCCTCAATTTCTTTCAGTTTCTGACCAAAGGACCATCGTTTCTCTCTTCATGAGTTGTCTGTCTTTGCTTAGTGACTTTGGTTTCCATGGCTATGGTGTATGATGCAGATTTATTTCTGGCCACTGTAGCTGCATGTGTGTAGTTGCAATGACTGTTGTGTTTTAGTGGTTTGAGAGAACAATACCACTCAAAACTGTCTGGTTATGGTCCATACACTATATCGACAAAAATGTTGGGACACACCTGTTTGTCAGGGTTTGAGCTACGCCTCTTACTGGAAGTAAGTTGATCTAAATGCTTCAGCATAACAAGCCACAGTTTTCTATTCCAGCATGACTGTGCCCTTGTGCACAAAGCAAGCTCCATAAACAGAACTTGACTGGCCCACACAGAGCCCTGACCTCAACGCAATTCAACACCTTTAAGATGAACTGGAACGGAGATTGCGAGCCAGACCATCTCATCCAACATCAGTGTCTGACCTCATAAATGTTCTACAGAATGAATGAGCACAAAATCTTGTGGAAAGCCTTCCAAGAAGAGTGGAAGCTGTTATAGGTAAGAGGGGACCAAGTCCATAATAAAACATATGTATTTGAGTGCACTGTCATTAAAGTCCCTGTTGGTGTAATGGTCAAGCATCCCAA
Organism: Hemigrammopetersius urotaenia; assembly: GCA_037974485.1. Lineage (NCBI taxonomy): Eukaryota > Metazoa > Chordata > Actinopteri > Characiformes > Alestidae > Hemigrammopetersius > Hemigrammopetersius urotaenia. Next base: position 21,887,627 of record JBBPDC010000084.1, on the reverse strand, counting down.
TACTAATACTACTGTATAATCAATAACTAGAGGACAGCTAATACCAGTGTAAGGAATGTATATGTGTTCCTAGATCCCTTTTCCACTGAAAAAAACAAACATATTGTACGAAATGGACACTCCTGAATAGCCTACTTCATTCAAACCCTATTCAAAACATCTGAGTACATCAACTGTACAAACATGTACTCTTATGAAGGGCACAGTGTATGACATCATTACTGGATTATATTGTTAGCTCAGTTGGAAAAAGGCAATTACTAATAATTATTTCCATCAGATATGTTGCAACAAGCAAGAATGTCCTCAAAACAGTAATGAGCACAATTAAATATTCATTACTTAAACACTCAAAGGCAATGTTAATTAATGTTAATTTCCAAAAGTGCATCGGGAAAAATGAACTTTCATTCAAAGCAGAGAGAAACTGAGGTGATTTTTCACTTCAGCTTCTAAATGGGGCTTTTCTTTCCCCAATGTTTGCCCTAGCACTCAATCCTGTGAGAGGGGTTGTTTAGTTAAAGCTTTGTCAGGTAACGCCTGCAGTGTGTAAGTCATTAGGCCGATGCTTGGTAATGAATTATCAGTAAATTAAACTTGAAGCGGCATTGCCTTTGGGGAGCTAACACTCGGTGTGACGTGCTCAGAAAGGCCTGGAAGGTTCTGCACACTGCGGATATGTAAAAGAATAGCCTCAGATTCTGCCGAGATAAGGTGTTCTCCATCTTCAGACTTCAGAGTAATTTCTTTTAGAACTACAGTTGAGTGCCCGCAGTGCTGAGAACCGACGCGTCGCCTCTTTACACAGATTTAGGACTAGCTCATTTTAGCCAGAAACTTAAAGGAGCAGCTGCAGTTTTATTTTCTCCTTATCTCAAATGTAGCTGGTCAGATAAGACATTTAATTGAAATGTGCTTCTTTAGTTTTGCACTAGAGCTATGATGCTAATGGAGCTTAAGGTGATGACAAAAGTATCTATTGTGTTGTCGAGTGATTGTGTAATACTGAACAGCATGTCAAAAACATATTAGCCATCCATCCAGGAAACTATTCGAGAGCGATCTATTTGATACTGCTATTTGGGTTTACTTAAAGAGTCTATATTATGATACATAAATTTATCTTTTACAAAATAAGACATGAAACAAAGTTCTAAAACATACCATTAACACTCCAGTACAGACAGCCCATATATATGGAAATTAAGCAGCAACTATTTTGAATATATTCCCACAAAACCCAACATATTTACATAGATCTGCCTTTTCAGCCTACAGCAGTTTCGTCTATTGATTTACTCTGAACTACCCAGGACTAAACTTTTTTGAGTAAACGTTTTTGAGTGAGACTGAACAACAGAGGTCATTTACATATATTTCCTTGACAATACAGCAAGAAACACAGCCTGTTTAATACTATAGCTTAAGGAGAGGTTAGAAAAATGTCATGAAAAATGTAATAACTGTTTTTGTAAACCACATAAAACCACACATTAATCGTTAAAAAATGACATATAGGATATGAAGCAAGTGTGTGATCATTTGGCCAGTGCTATAAGCTTCTATTGCTTGTTAGCCTTCCATTACTTTTTAGTCAACTGTCTTAGTCTTGTAGCTACAGCACTCTAACTGAAGATTCCAGACATCAAACATGTCATTTTTGCCATACCAATAACTATGCTCTTTATTACTACATGCATACAGCCTTAGATTAGCTCAAAAGGCTAACTTCCATGAACACAGTCCTGGATACATCACGCTCACCAAAGGCGTGTAAGCAGAAGGGTGTCTCATCACTATTTTATCCCCACTCGTTCTGGTCTTGTGCCTTTTTAATGGCGAAGGAATCAGACCGCCTAAACCGTACAAAAAGCTGTGGGCGAGAGGACAGGCGAGACCAAAAATCCCTGACGACATTAGCGCTAGCCGCCTGCGGCCTGGGCCCAAGAGCTCTTAATTAGGCAGAGAGGTAACTAATTATTCATTCGCACGATGGAGGGAGCGGGAGTAAAAGAGGAGAGGGATAAGTGGAGCAATGATTTATGGTCTGATAAAAGCCTTCAGTGTGAGATGGTGGTTTCTGGTGTCAGTGGTGGTGGCGGGGGCATCCTTGTGAACTCTAGGGTGGATCTTCTGGATGCTCAGCAGAGCTACAATTCATGGATAAAAGTATTGGGCACAAATTCCCCACAGAAACTCCAACATAGCCTTTCAATAAGAGTGGAAGCTGTTCTAGCTGCAAAGGGGGACCAACTCCATATTAATGACTATGTATTTGAATGCAAAGTCCCACTTGCTGTAATGGTCAGGCATCCCAATGCTTTTTTCCAAAAATCTGAGAAGAGAGAGAGAGAGATGCAGAGACATTTAGGTGACCTTAAGCTGCTTGGTCTTTTCCTTTAGTGTATGCTGGTAGATCTGAAGCTGTTCTGCTGCTTCTGGACCAGGCTGACGGGCAAGTATGTGCTTTAGCTCCACATACAGCTTCTCTTTCTCCTGTAAGCACACAAACACACAGAGACATACCGAGTTAAATGGAAACTTCACTTTTTAAACCCTCATAATTTAGTGGTTGAAATAAAAACAAAGTCATTCAAAGTGGAGGGATGTGAAATGGTTCACTGTAGGTGCAAAAACTTTGAAAAATCGGTGCGATTTTCCTTTAAGACATTTGCCAAAATATTACTCCACATGGCCCCAACTCTCCAGGTGAATACTAAACACTCATTTTAGTTATTATTTTACATGAAATATTCAGAAAGCTCAAGAGTGTGGGCCATGCAAACACACTCCATTTCACATTTTTTTTCATAATAGCACCACCAGTGCACAACACTTTTCAGTTTAAATGTAATGTTTTTTTTATTACAAATAGACCATTTTATTTTAGACAGTTGTTTCACACAAAGTTTAGGGGAGTTCAAATTAAGTTAAGCAATACTTTTTTTGGTCCATTCCTACTTAGTCAACTTAAGAAGTCTTAGCCAGACGCTAGCCTTTCCCTGTTTCTTTACACAAAACATATTACTTGCAATATAAAAAGAGTTTTTGCCAAGATCATTTAATACAAAGACACTCTGGACTTTACTAAACTATCCGCTCTTGATTTGAATTGCTGTTTGCTGTTTTTGATGTGAATTGCATCTGTTATTAATGTGAGTGAAATTTGGCGCTAAATTTGGCGACTTGCACTTTGTTGTGTAATCAATTGTGTCATGACAGAAGTGTTTGATTCGCATACTTGCGTGAAATATGTTTGTGGCCAGCGTTTTACACATTGTTGAATGTGCCACAATGCAATTAGAACCCAATGGCCTGTACTAAATGCACTGGGGTTTTTACACACACACACACATACACACACAAGCAGTCGCACACCACACCTAGCTAATAGGACAGAGCTTACTGACCAGCTTATACTCATCAAGGTCTAATAGATTCATGGAGGCTGGTTGCTAAGACACTCGCTTAACCAGAACATGGTGACATGAATAATGGTTATTGCCGCTACAAAGCTACAGGAGAAAGAAGGAGATTACAAGAAGATCCCTGCAGTCATTAGAGGTCAAGATGAACGCATGGCTGTTCCCTTTCTAGATACGTGCACACACACCGACACATACAAAGACACTGAAATATGCAGTAGGAAAAGTTTCAAACTGCGTAGCACTATCTTTCTCTCTCTCTCTCTCTGCCACTCAAGCCACTAAGGAGACTTTATCTTAATCAAAGCGTAAATGGCATTCACTTCCCTAAGTATATTTTAATACCCTTTACAAGTTGGCACAGTTGTGCATGCTAATTGAATTACATTTCTGCGGCTCATCAGATTAAAATAAAATAAATAAAACATTAATTTTTACAATTAATTAAACAATTAATTATTATTTGGGTTGTTTTTTTATTTTCACAGTTTTGAAGAAGGCAATGCAGCTCCCCACCCATATGACACATCAGCGCATGTAATCCGGGAGCGTCAGTGCAACCTTTTGACCTTCCAATATCGTTGAGTATGTTAGCAATTATGCTTAACACCAAGTGTCATTCAGTGTCACTGGTCATTCAGATCAGTCATGCCAAACCATGCTGAGCTGTGATATGACTTCCAACAGACACTTTCTGACACCGTATGAAATACAGTTATATAGAAAAGTCGACCAAAGGACACATGTAATAATAATAATAACGTACACTAAATGGACAAAAGTATTGAGACACACCTGTTTTTTCAGGGTTTGGACTCGGCCCTTTAGTTCTAGTAGAGGACAATCTTAATGCTTCAGCACACCTCAACATTTTGGACAACGCCATGCTTCCAACTTTGTGGACACAAATTGAGGAAGAACCTTTTCTATTCCAGCATAACTGTGCTCAGTGCACAAGGCAAGTAGCATAAAGATTTGGTTGAATGACTTTGATGTGGAAGAACTTGACTGGCCCACAGAGCCCTGACCAGATTACAGTCCAACAGCATTGCCTGTAATCATAAATGGTCTGAGGAACAAATGGGCACAAATTCACACAGAAACTCCAAAATCTTGTGGAACGTCTATGTATTTGAAGCAATGTCATTGAGGTCCCTGTTGCTGTTATGTTCAGGTGTCCCAATACTTTTGTCCATATGGTGTAGATCCAAAGCGATTCAAGATTACTTAACAACATGATGCACTTCCATGACCAAGTTCCAGCAATGTGCTTCTCTTGTTGTTCTGGATTCTCTCTCTTCCCCGGTCCTGCCTCTTTATTATCCTGCCCCCCTATTTTTAGTCTATAACTCTGCCCTCATTACTCCCAGGTGTTCTTGTTTGTTCTCAGTGTAATTACACCCCTGTGTATTTAAACCCTAGTTTAGTGTCTTAAACACAATTCAGACCGGATTACATTATAGGTGTTTTACAGGGAGAGGTGGGGTCACATAATTATTATTGGTGCTTCTTATTGATTCCTGCTTTGTCCACCATTTTCTGCATTCAAATGGTGGAAAAGTCAGGAAAGATGCTGGCACCTTTTAGAGAAAAGCACAATAAACAAAAGTGGCAACAAACAAAATGAAAGTGATGTCCTTTACAAAAAATCAGTGGGCCTTACAGCCAAACGTGAACACAGCACAGCACACAGAGTGAACATTTAACCCATTCACCAAGTGAATCAGTGGGATCCTGCCAACGAGGGGCGCCCGAGGAGCAGTGTGTGGGGACGGTACCTTACACAAGGACACCTCAGTGGTGCCACTAGCAGTCTTGGGATTCAAAATCACATTATTCTGATGACAGGGGCAATTCCCTAATCATCAGGCCACCAGCTGCCCCCCCACCCCCCACCCCCCACCCCAATGGTAGTGAATTGGATTTTTAGACTGTACATGGTTAGATGCAACTGATGCAACTAAATTCTTGGCGCATGCTTTAAAGCTCTGCTGACCAGCTTAACATAACTAAGCAATGCCAAAAATACCAAACTTCTAAAGTTTTAAAGCTTCGTTCCAGTTCTTAATTTTAGCGTTTTGTCAGTTTGTACACAAAAAAGAATATTTATTATTGCCCCCAAGAGTAGATGGCAGGCAAATATTTCAGCCTGGTCTGAGCTGTATCCAGTATGTGATTGTGCAGAAAGCTTGAGAATATAAGCTTTAAGTCAGCATGATGCCAGCTGGTTTACTCTAAGCTCGCTAAAGAACCTAAAGAAGTAAACATCAGTGGAAAGCTAAAGAAGTAAACTTAAAAACACCAAGCATACCTTGGGTGATTGATTCCATTAGAGTAAACAGACCTAAGATACATGACCAGGCTTTATCCCAGCATTGGAAGCAGTTCAGCAGACATGATGACTATGTGGACGCAGACAAATGACAAGGCAGTAGCTCAGGACATGTCGGCTCACAAGGCCTCTACTGTCAGTTAATCTACTAATGTGACGTATCAAAGGCTGTGCTTGTCATGCTTGTCATATGTTAAAGCATCAGATAGACGGCTATTCTAATGCATGCCTCTATGCCTAGTTGTGGATCAGTGACAAATACATGCCTACGGCTAATTAAGCATGACTGTATGAATAATAATGTTTGGCAACGTGCTTGGGTTGCACTGATTGGAAACACCTCGTTTGCCGTGGCTATGGATAGAATGAACGTAAATACTCGAATTGCATCATCGTACTTGAGTCATCAGTCAAGACGAAGCTCCTCAGGCTTTATCCTACAGCTGCCTCTCAAATCCCTCAGTTTCTGTCTCCTTCCTTCTTCTCATACACACTCTTACACACTCCTCCTTCCTCTGTTCTCCTTTCCCAGCCCTAGCATACCTAAATACATCCTACTTACATAAGACATTCCTGAAATCCCCCCTCAAAGTTAAAAAAAGCCTTCAAACAGAATGTACTTTTATTTTTTTCTCTGCCATCTGCTTCAACAAGTAAAAGGCAATCCCTCATGGCACAAATAGGGGGGCATTTAAGGATAGGACAGCTCGATAAGCAAGTGTATGAAATTTGAACGGTCAGGGTCACAAATTGATAGGGACAATAAATCAACAGTTCCACAGCTGGAAAAGCTCTTCCCACTGCAACATATAGACCCTGATTAACAGCCCAGTCAAACTTTGCTATCACAGTCCAGTCCTGCCAAACTCTAACAAAGTCCAGTCCAACTTGGCCTCCACGACCTTGTCAAATTCAACTCCTCAACCATGATACAAAGTTCACAGCTTTTTGGTCCAGTCAGTCTTTGCTATCAAAGTCTCCAACTGGTGGCCTAGAAAACCTCAACTGCGCTAGTGCAAACTCTCCACTCATGAACCCATCAAACTCTGCCATCATGGTGCAAAGTCCTCAGTTCATGGCCCAGTCAAACTCCTCTATCACAGTGCAAAGTCCTGAGCTCCCCAGCCTGTGAAACTCTGCTAACGTGGTGCAGTTTCCAGCTCATGACCAAGTCAAACTGATACTGTGTAAAGAATTATGGTCCATTCCAGCTCTACTGGTATAAAGCCTCTGCTTCATGACCCTGTGAAAATACAAACCATAAACAGACCAAAAACAATACAAAAGCAACAAATAATAAACCTAGAAGTAGAGTGGCAGCCAAAGTGCCCTGAACACACACATTCCCACCCACAGAAACACTGTCCGCTGTAATGCGGACTCGCTTCCCATTTTGAAGGTTAAAGTTATTTGCACTTGTGAAATACAGTCAAATCTAGGGCTCCAAATAGGTTAACAAATATTTTATAGTGAAAAACAGCCTGATGGATGTTTTTATTTATCAATCCATCCATTTTAGAATCTCTGGTTTGTCATTGTTCAGTAACGTTTAGTATAATCTAAAATTTCTCACTCATATATCGCTGAAGAAACTAGTTCTTCTGCTGAAAGTGCAGATACTAAAGTTTCAGTTAATACCATGGGTTTAAACATATTAAATACAATGAAAGTTATTGCTGTGTATACACTCTTCGAGGAAGAAAAAAGAAAATTTATATTTGATATACAGACATCACTGTCAGGGTTGGACATAGAAACAAACTAATCTATCCAGACAGATGGTAATTTGACTGGGAACGCGACACATCACATAACTTGCACTTTCATTACTTATATAAAATTGTAAAATATGTACATTGTAGTATAGAGAAAAGTACAGCAAAATAAACCTTTCAAGGTTAGAGTCTCTTACAAGAATCTCTGCAAATGCATACTGAGAATTTAAAGAGGTCTGCAGTGTCGTTGGCTCAAAGGTGAAGCTTATAAACTTGAAAACCATGGGTGTCATGAGTTATGAAATGAAGAAAAAAAAAAAGTTCTGTAAAAACAGAAATTGCTTCGATAAAATAACCCCCAAGAGTCAGAGAGAACCTTCCTTCAAAGTTCTAACTGTGAGCATACAGCATGGGGATTTTACGTGTTTAAAATGACTGCGGCACTGTCGGCGGGGCCACAGTTGAGGTCTCTCTGTGAGAGCGAGTTCACCTGAGGGATTTATAAACAGGTTTCTCTCAGCAAACCTCCATGTCTGCAGAGGGGAGACAGCCATTCAGTCGTTGATAGCGGCTGCAGAAAGAGGCCAAGATGAAATATCGCGTTTACGGGAGCATAGGCTCTCTAGCACAAGGGAAAATGAAGGGTTGCGACACTGCTCCGTGAGCAGCATCTCATGAAATACAAAATACTACCACTGCAATTTCCCCCTTCTTTTAAACGCCTGACTTTAAGCAACCACCAATTCACTCAAAATTGCCTTGAGTTCACCTCAAAGTTCGAATGGACACACAGCTTGGTAAGGGATGCCATATATAGTATATATAGTAAATATCAAGGTGAAATTCATCACAGCTTGCGTAGTATAGACACAGCTCTCTCTGTCCGGGGGGGGGTTAACGGCGATACTTTTTTTATCGCGCAATAAGAATCTCGCGCCGTTAACGGCCCAGCACTAATATATATATATATATTATATATATATATATATATATATAACATACACCCCAATTTTTCTTACAATACAGACATTTTTTACAATACAGTATTGTTTCAGAAACCATATTCTCACAGAAGATTTGTGAATTATGCAAAGATTCAAATATTTGTAATTGGGCGAGGAATGTGGAAGCATGGCGGTCATTAAAAAAAGCCCATCAACATCTCTGGGTTCTAGCAGTTCTGTAAAGAAGAATGGACCACAAGGGAAATAAATTAAGAAACATTGCTTGGAAAAAGTCTTTTTACGTTAACTTCCATTACAAGATACAAATGTTTTTTCTTGATCTGTATGTACACTTACCGGAGCCCAACGACATACACATACATACGTACATTAAAAATATTCCTAAGAGTGAATAACATCTTAAAGGCTGTCTTACATACTGAAAAATGAGTTAATATTAACTGCTGCATCTTCCAATCTGTATGCATAAATAATTTATACAGTAATTGCTCATC
>JBBPDC010000084.1:21854748-21866662 GCA_037974485.1 Hemigrammopetersius urotaenia | reverse complement strand
GGGGGGGGACAGAGAGAGAGATTGAGAGAGAGATTGAGAGAGGGGGGGCGGGGGGGGGAGAAAGAGAAAGAGAGAGAAAGAGAGACAGAGAGAACACATCTGAATGGATCTGATAGAAGTTCATGCCTCGCAACAGCATTCAAACCAACCTTTTCCCTCTCTGCAGCACTCACACTAAACAAGTACACACACACAGAAACGCACGCGCGCACACACACACACACACACACACACACACACACATTTGTGCCAGTTAATGCAAATGCACCAGCAGTCGGCGGACGCCTTTGACCTGCTACAGTGGTAATTCACTCTGCAAATAAACAACTTGAAAGCTCCATCTGCCAACTTATTAGCAGTGGCGGCTTGGCGATGGCCGCAAAAGCATAAATCTGCTTTTAAACATCAAGAAAATGCCTCTTGAAACACAAAAGCAGAAATAAATTCGCTTTAGCATGAAAAAAAGGCCTATTTAGTTGGAAGGAGAGATATGAGAAGGCAGCGTGGAGAAGGTTTGATGGAAAGCGAGGGAATCAGAGGATGGAGAGGGAGAGGAGGAGAGCACACTTGGTAAATAAGCTTGTCCATAATGCTACCTAGCGATGGCAGACACTTTGGGTGCTGCTTCCCTCGCTAACTTATATCTCCCTTTTCACGGCCTCAGCGGCTTCGACCGATTTAATGGATCAAAGTCTGGGCCTCCGCACCAATTCCAACCAGCACCTCCCTACCGATGTTATCAAAGCATGCAAATACCATGAGTCTACCTCCCCCAAGACATATAGACAGTGTCAGGGAGCCATATGCTAACCAATTGAGTGGCAAAGTGTAAACGTATTATCCCCCATTTAAGCGGTATGCACCAGGAGTCTGCACCGTAACTCAGTGAGAGATAGATGATGATAATGCATAGCTCATTACCTGAATGCATCTCAGCTTGAATTAATGGGGGAGTTCGCAGTTAGCATGCTAAATCGATCAGCGGAGTCATTTCCAATGGAAAAAAATGCTATTAGCGCAGTCTTTAAACTGATGTCATTTGTCTAGAAGACCTTTTTTCCCCTGAAAACATTGTTGCGCTAGCAAATTTCAACAGAATAGTCCGACCAAAAAATGCCAAGCAAGTAAATAAAGACCGGCGTCCATCAATTCGAATTAAGTAAATGGCAGTATGCTAACTGATCATGACGAGCTGTCATTATTAGACACGTTAGAATTTCATCTAAACTATTCTGCCAGGATGAATTATAAGTAAGGTATGTTAGAAGTTGCTCGTGATGGCTCTGTAAGATACATGAACACTCAGTCATGGCTGCATCTATAGGTCTTAGTCTGTTTAAATGTAATACTGTTTGGCTATGAATGAAAATAATATTCTCTCTCTCTCTCTCTCTCTCTCTCTCTCTCTCTCACACACACACACACACACACACACAAATCACAACCTTGGACATGGTCTAGGCCAAGAGTGTTCAACTCGAGTTCTGGATGGTCAATCTGCAGCACAGACCAGACAAATTTGCTCAAACACACCTGATTCAGATTTTTATTAATCTGTTGTAATTTCCTTGATCACATCAAACCATAAATCTAATATTAAAATGAAAGTGTTGTTTGTGATGGCACCTTCCTTGTTTATCCTGCCACTGCTATATGTGTAAATGAAGCAAAGCCAGGGGCAGAAGCAGAGCAGAGTACAGCAGTTGTGAAAATAAAAATATTGAAGTTAAATTAATTCTGTTAACGGTAATCACTGATAAAAAGCAATCTATGCAACATCTGCTCTGCAGTGTCCTCGTCTCCGGCTGGTTCCCGTCTTTGTTTGCATTTTGCCTTACACCATGTGCTTTTGTTGTTCTTTGAGTTCCTTTTGTCCACACTAGACCTACCTGCCCTGCTCCATCAGAGGTGGGTGCTGTTTGTTAAAACTCATCAGAGGAAAGGCTTTAGAGTGGGCTGATTAAATCCTGGACAAAAGAGTGATACAGGCTCTAGACTGTAGAAGGATTTCCATCTACTCCTGGCTACGGCTTCCTGGTCTCCATTTAAGCCAGTGAAGGCAACTCGGGTATCTTGACACTGACACTTTCTCCACAGTGGGGGGTAAATTCTCAAGCGAGGCTGCCTCTCTTCAGCCAATGTGTGTCAATCAGCCCAAACTGAACAGTGTGAAGGCTGACAAAGACCTAGCCTCTTAAAGTCCCACCTAGCATCCTGGAGGGCCCTGACCCAGCTTTTCCGTGATTCCTAGTGTCTCCCATAGTTTGCCTGCAGCCCCGGCTGCCTCAGAGGGCGCTGCAACAAGGTTTCAGCTGTTCTGATTTTTGTCTCTGACCTGGTGCTGGTTCCTGCGCCTCCTGTTTAGAGACACCAACCGATGTCTTTGATCTAGTATAGACTCCAAAGACATTTCCTCATCCTCCTGTACCAGTGCTGGCCCCCAAGTCCCCTGAACATGTGCCAAATCCCAAGCCCCCAAGCTACACAGTGCCCTGAATACCCCAACCTCTGCCGCGGTCAACCTGGACTCCCTCCCTGGACATCTCGAGCCAGAACCAGGCTCCACAGCGCTGCCTAATGCCCCAGACAACCATCGAGCAGTCTCCACAGTGCCGCCCACTGACCTTGGAGGTACCATCATGGAGGTGCCCAAATCAACAATGCCGCACAGTGCCCTATAGGGCAAGCAGGTGTTTGGATCCAGAACACCACTGCCACTGGCCACCCAGTCGCCTGGTTCTCACTGAACACTTTGATCTTGGACTAGAGATAAACCCCTCAGACTAAGCTTAGTCCATAGCATTTTTCATAACACACCGGTTATCGCATGCTCATAACAGCACAACGCAGCACACAACAAGATGACAGACAAAAGAAAGTACATTCTGCTTTTATGTAAAAAATAAATAATGCTTCTAATGGCCTAATCACAAGAAACAGTAGACTGTTTCCAGATCTGCTCTTGTCAAGGAATATTCTCTTGACCCAGAGACTTACACAGTGGAAATAATTTTAAGCATTTCTAAAAGGCTTTCTTTTTTTCCGGTAAATGTATGTGTAATGCTCTTCTCTTCAACAGGTCATAAATATGTGACTGGCACACAAGGGGGCTGCCTTCTCTTTTGTTCTTGCTCTGTTGGCGATGGGTTTAATTTATGCGCTTTAATTGTGATTTTGGCAAAGTGCTTATTTTTCAGCTGTCACCGCTGCAGCGACGCAGCCAAATTCAGATGAATACATCACTGTCCACTAACAGAAAACAAGTCATCCATCTTTTCATGTCAACATTATAGTTCCTCTGGCTATGATAAATACATCAGGGTGGGCTAGGAGTTGGAAAAGACTTGAGGGGAGGGGCTGAGCGGGGTTCAGCGTGTTTTCCATACATATATTTCAGATATTTCAGCTTTCATTTTCGATTTCCCCCACTTTCTATCTGCCACTTCATTTCTTTAGGGAAGTATCTGCCTTGAAATGCAGAGAGACAGACAGAAAGAGCCAGAGAGAAGTGCAGGAGGAATGATTCATTGAAGATGGCAGGGTTGATATCGCTGCCTTAAACTTCAATCAAACACCTTTACTAAGTGCGAGACATTCGCCGACACACCCACACACACACACATATATACACACGTTGGTGCACACATATACATGGAACCAATAAAGCAGCATGAAAATAGAAGTTTATGAACAAATGTATCAGCTTTGTTTTGTCTGAATGTGTTTGTTTCAGTACATTTTCAGGACTCAAAAACTGGTGTTAAACCATTGTGTTACAATTTTGGATAGAATGGGCAATGATTACAATTTTTAATCACATGATTTTCTGCAATTACTCACAATTAATCACATTATTATAAACAAAATTCAATACTAAACATACTGTTATATGTACAAAAGTGCGATAACATTAGGTTTGCAAACACTTTAATCAGTTAATGTGCAGTCAGCAGCCGCTGGAGGCTGCCGGTACGTGAACTAAGGGGACTTTGATTTTGACAGATGGGTGTGTTTACCCTGGCCGGCACATCAGTAAGGAATCACAGCCGTTCGGTGGTTAAGGAATAAGTGACGTTTTCTTTTATCAGGGAGCAGCATAAACAGTCCATGTTCAGTAGCAAGCGTCCCTGTTAGAGTGAGATGAAGTGGTTGAGCACAAAAAAGCAAAAAACTTACAAAATAATAGTAATAAAAATAAAACTGTGTTAATGCATGATAGCATAAATAATTAAGTAAATAATGCACTAACGCAATAATAACGCTTGCACTTGTCCAGCCCTAATGAGTATGCAAGTTTTTGTAGTGTGTCTACACATACATATGAGTTACATCTACTCTAGTACACTACAGTTCTGTTTAAATTGTTACAGGAATTACTACACTACTACCAATACTACAACTACTGATACCACAAGTAAGCCACAATAACTATTTACTTTTTTATGGAGTTAATTCAGTGTTTTTCATTGAAAAAAATATTGCATTATGATAAATAAGTTTGATACAAACAGCCTGGTTGCCTAAGCAGATAGTTTGCATTGCTTTTAAGACCTGTTTGCAGAACATTTTTCATTCAAACTGAAACGGCGCAGCATTTAAGCCGCCTGAAAATAACTGCTGCAACATTTAAGGTGGAATAAGAAAAGATAGTGGCCGTTCAACCTTGAAATACCATCTTTAGTAGTAAAGGTAGTAAAAGGGACCATACTGTGACAGCACATGATACCTGTCACGGTACGGTCAGTGGCCGGTGAAGGCCACTGCTTTTCTGTTGCTTTTTAGCTCTGGTTTGGTTCTGGTTTTCAGTTCTGAGTGTATAAGGACTTTTATTTTGACATTCCTGTTTGTTTGGTTCATGTGTCGCGTGCATTCCTGTCTTGTGTTTGGTTCTGATTAAGTTCTGTATTTAAGTCCTGTTTGTGTTTGCTTTAGTCATTTAGGCTTCCTGTTTATTCCTGTTTCTGATTCATGCATCCTGGTGGCCCTCGTGCCAGTTTATGTTCTTTGGTTTTCTAAATAACGTCACTAGCATGGAATCCTGGTCTCCGTCCTGGTTCGTGCCCCGAGGGAGCTCATGGTCGAGGGCTAGCCCCCTCGACTGTGACAATACCTGAGCATCTTGTTGTCTCAACAGGTGGCTAGTATGTATTTTAGCCCTTAATTTAAAGCTAATTTATACGTTTTAAGGATCAAACATAATTATAGACTAAGAAAGGCCATACAAAGCTCAAAATTACTTTCAGGCACTCTTAACATGCTGCAACACTTCAATGTCACCTTTAGTCATTTATCTGTGTCTTGGGCGCTGTCTTGGTTTAAAAATAAGTGGAACAATGATGAGTCGATTCCTGTTGTGTCTCAATACTGTTTTGAGGTAATCTTTTATAAATATTATCTGACATTCCTTCCGCAGAAAGTAGTTATGACCATAGTTTGCACAACTGTTACTCTCAAGGGTCGGGTGAGTAATAAAGACATCTATCTGGATTTGCCAAGGATGTACTACTGTCTACTGATTTGAATCTAGTTATTTATAATCTCTTTGGGAACTTTTCCCAGCTGCTTTGATGTTCATACACTAGTAATAATTACTTTAAAATTATATTTGTGATATAACATCTTGGCAAAGCATCATCACCAATATCAGCATCGTTAAGAAGTATTAAAACAACTACATCAGTTTTTCGACAATAAAACTTAAAAAGGAAATATGATAATATGACCAAGTTCCTTTTCTTTGTTTAAGCAACATGTTTCTAAATCGGCATCTCGGTGTATACATTCTTATGTCATTGTCACGGCTCGGTTTTGTTTTGGGGGCTTTTATTTTGAATTTTGTGCATGTTTCTTGTTTCCAGGTGTCTTGTGTTTTAGTTTAAGTGATTGTGTCTCGTCATTGGTTTCTGTCTGTGTCATTCCTTGTATTTAAGTTCGTATGAAATCTGGAAACATGCATGATTATGGCTGCAGGAACTCATTTAGTCTTGTATTTACACTCGTCATGTTTTGATTTCTTCCCCCTGTCACCCAGACTGACATATGTTTTGCATTTTTGTTTGTTACTGTAATTTACACTTCTGGTCATCCAGAGATGTCTTAATCGTCAAATTGTGAACTTGCAACATTTCTCAAAGAAACTTAATTTAGAAACCTGTAGAGAGCAGGCCGACTGAATTATGCCTCTTAGCAGACTCTCTTACCGAGTGCAGCTCACGATTACGAGCACGTGAAAGCAATCCAAAGCAATCGAAACTGAGCAGCAGAGATGCTTATTGTCTGTTTGGCAAAGACACTTTATTTAGAAGACCCTTGCCCATCTTTCTTCATTGAATTGGTACCATCAAGCTACACATGACACATTGCTTTTTTAACAACAATTGCCTAAAAGGGTTAGAAAAAACAGAATTCAATTCTAGTGGTCTTATTTCCTAACAAAGCTGCTGGTATATGACTGGTTATGATGGTTTGCTGTGTAGCAGCTGTGTTTTAAATAAGTTGAAATGGAAGTGCGCCACAGTAGCCTACAATGTACAACCGTGCCCACAACTGAGAGTGTGTAAGCATTTAGAACTGCAACCTGGGCTGAACAAAGATTCTGTATGTTTTTAAGTAGCAGATGTATTTTCTACATGTGAGACTGCATCACTGAAGCGTCCTTGCAGCAGAATCTCTTTCCTCAGGGACTCTTGAGCTGGTATATGAAGTAAGTATACACTGCATATTAACACAATTCTTTATGAATACCAAAGTGTGTCATAGACTGATGCTTAGCAACTGTTTCAGATTCTATTCATGTAAGGGACATTCCAGCAAGGCTATGTGAAAGTGAATATTCTATCAAACCACAACACACCACAGCACAGTACCTTGCTCAGGGTACCTCAGATGTGCTTAGTAGTCTTAGGAATCAAACCCACAGGTTCCTGATCACAGGGCAAACGCCCTAACCAATAGGCTACCAGCTGTACAATGTCAGACCACAATCCCTGCTGAAGATCCAACATATATGATAAATACTCTATAGACCATATATTATATAACTACGTATTTATCTGGGCAGCAAGCATTTTTTTCTGCCAATATTTGAATGCAAAAAACATAAATAATCAGTAGAGATTTTATGTGTATCAGAATTTTATTAAACTCTGTTCAACACTCTCCTTGAGGATGCCTTGTGTTATTTGTCTTTACCATTAAATACATGTTTTGGTTAATTAATGCTTTGTTAAGTTAAATCTGGTGGAATGTAACAAAACTAGGCAATCGTTGTGGTGTACTGAGGAAATACACTCATTTTATCCACTTATAATCTCTTAACAGAACAAAATTCAATGTCAAAAAATGCAATCAAACGTTTGCACCCTTAGCCAAAGTACATGTTTTGTGCATTTTAAACAAGTACACATAAGTACACATTATCTATAGAGGTCACGCACTAAAGCTAAGGTCAGTTATATAAAAAAAATACCTGAGTTACTGACAGCGCTAAAGATTTTTTAACACCAACTGAGTTTATTTTTTGGACTTCTGGTGGATATTCCCAGCTGGCCATTCAGTTTGATATCTGAAAAATTTGTGACTGCGAAGTAAACATAAAGAACAGCAATATTAGAAGCCATTAGAAATTCTAACCGAGATGAGCAAAGGGCCCAGTATAAAGCCTTGTGGTACACATTTTCCATGACACTGAAGAGGAATTATGGCTGCCGTGGAAAGAAGAGGCAAAGGAAGATGAAAAAAAAAAGATCATGAATAACTCGAGTTGATCACAAAAAAAGAGTTGACACCAGTATCTGATGTTATGAAAGGTTCACAAGCATGAAAGAGAAAAATGCCACCTGCTGGCCTGGCTCAGGTCAAGCCTTTAGAGCATTTTAAAGAGTGTTCTATAAAAATAAAAAAAAAAAGGTATTCTATAAATAAGTGGCAAGGGTGGCACTTGTCGATAGCCAAAACTCAATGGTCATGGCTCCTGTCTCTTATGTGATTTTATACAAGAGAAAACAGAAAAGGGAAGGAGTGCAATTTTTAAAAATATGCATTTATATAATGAAGCTATTAAGAGACTTGATGCAAAGAAATTGGATGCACTGCCTCTGTTTTGACTAATGCCTTGTTACTTAATTCAACCCAAAGCCTTTAATACTCGACCTGTACTCATTAAACGAGGGCATCGCTACAGTGGTACATGTGGGAGGGTGCAGCCTTCACAAATCCTGCAGAATGCAGATGAAACCAGTTCCTTGCTCATACTGCAAATCTGTTTTGAGAACACTGATAAGGGTTTCACCTGTCTTTGTTCAGAAAATAATTCTTAGATTTACTTATACGTCCTGTATTTAGTAGTAAAATGCAATAGCTAATCCCAGGGCAAAATTGTAAAAGCTTGGGCCAAATCTCAGACACGACCCTTAAAGTGATAAGTCACATTACATAGTTTTCCCCTTACATCACATATAGTCCACCATCCAAAACATATTCTATGCTCAATGATTTTGGCATTCCTTAACTGGAGCTAGGATAGTGATGTACCTAACAAAGTTATGGAAATATACATCCAGCATTAGCAAAAGACCTACTGTGATCTTTAAAAATGTACAATGGTAGGGACAAAATTCAGGATTTATTATGGCTGGTATTCACATTTTTAGTTATAAACACTTTGGTAGATTCTTAAAACAGAAATCCTGACCTAAGCCAGTCTGGCAAGAGGCATTTCTCTCTCTTTCAATTTTCTACACTATTCCAGCTCATTTCACACAGTGGAGCATCAGATATTGCTGTCAGTTCTGTGGCCTATTGTTATCTTGAGTCCAGGATATCTGGCCCATATTTTGGCCAAAGTGTCATTAATTTTTCGGGGGACCCTTTCAATGTGAACACCATAAATGCTAGACACATTAGACAAAAAATGCCATTTTAAAGACCCGTGGTTGGCATGTGGTTAGAATAAGCAGATGATTTTTCAGGTATGCTGTACTTAAACACTGTTTGACCACGAGTATCATTATAAATAGAGCCTAACTAGCACTGGTTACCTATATTTAGTGCAGTGCAGCCTGTAAAGAGTTTAAACCAATCAATCATTGCACACTGCTGGACAATTAACATTTCCAAACTCATTAACAACAATTGCCTAACTCGCTGTGATAGTTCTGTCAGACCAATCAACAAACAATACTGATTATGAATATGTGAAATTATTTGCATATCTGCTACAGATACGAAAACAAAACTGACAGTAACAGCCCTCTAATAGGCCTATGGTTACAGACTGTTGTCTTACGATAAAACTGAGTTGAGTTTTTATCTTGGATGTAACATGGCACGAGCCCCTATTTATCACATAATTCAAAAAGATAATAAATTAAAAGGTGTCACAGATCCCCTTTGAAAAGCATGAGCTTAAATAAACTCTCCAGAGTCAATATGTTGATGATAAAAGAGCAGGATCAGCTTTCTGGCACTTAACTAATGCCAAGGTAAAGTTGATGTAATGTTTATTTAATGCTCATACTGATATGAAAGCTGGGTTATTGCTGCGGATCCATCTGGCTGTCTCTAGAGTAAGTGTTAGCCCCAGAGTAAGTAGCTTGGCACCTAATTACCCAGGAACTGGGAATAACATATGGTGTGTTTTGTATGGTTCACCTAGCCCAACTAGCGGTGGAAGAGGGACAGGAGGAGAGCAAGGGATAGAGGAAGGGATCAAACGAAAGGAGAGGGAGTGAAGGGGGGAGGGGGAGGAAGCTGCTACGGCTGCAGAAACAGAGAGCGAATGAAATAAGTTACATAAACGCATGTGCAACAATAAATGCGCATATGACATCCTGTGGTGCATGATCCCTAGGCCTTGGCTGAAAAGAAATGCATCTGTTGAGAGATTTTTACACTATGTTTTTAACGTATATTTGAATTTCTTGCTTTTTTTTTCCCCCAAATGATGGCCTAGAAAGCTCAGTTTATTGGTGCCGCAGCCATTTGGCAAAGCAGCAATTGTACACTTTCAGCAATAAAATGCAAAAAAGAATGAAAGAAAGAACGAGGGGGTGGACAAGTAGGGAAACAGTGCGTGCGTGTGTCATTTTTGGACGGTCTGACAAGCGCTGGAAAGAAGGCGCTCGTTACTCACAGAAATGCACTGATTAATTAACAAACAATGCATGTCCGCAGTTGTATTTACTCAATCGACAACCACTGAGCCTTTTGAAATCATTTCAAATGGAAAGAACAGAACCTCTCATTAAAACTGACAAACATGGACTATGACAATTTGCTTTAAAGATGCATAAAAAGAAACACACAGATACACACACAGATATACGTGCGTTTGCAGCCACACAGATGCACATGAATGCATCTCACATGTCAAAGATCAAGGCTTAAAATGAGTTTCATGTGCCATGCTCTTAATATACATCTACGATTTTAATGATGAAAGTGAATGTCATGGGCCAAATGCGATATAATGAAGGTCATGACAGGACAGTACATCATAAGGAATGTGACACACATTTAGGTCACACAAGGCAGAATAAAGCCTTTAAGGATGAGGAGCTGAATTTTTTTCATGGACAGTGACACTAAATCTTGAATCACAGCAAATCAGGATTGACATGGGTGGTTAGGCACATCAGCGGATAGGGCGCTTAAAATCTGCCGGCAGTGCTACTGTCGACCCATTTAGTTCCAAATATGTACTTGTTGACTTCCACAACTCACTTTAAGTGTTGTGTACTGTATCATTTTTACAATTTTTCTGTGAGCTTACACTGTTTCAATCAAAAAATACCAAGAAAAGATGCTTGATTGAAAGATACTTGATTTCAGAGGCTTGGCAAATACTCATGGCAGATGACTGCAAACATTCATGGTAAGAATGAACCTTGTCTAAAATCTGGCATAAAGATTGCTAGCCAAAAATATTCTAATGTATTTTACACCCACTGTCAATTCACTCATGGCTAGTTCCCAAGAGCTACCTAGTTATCTCACAGTGCTTCTATCAGCATTCGCAGTCTCCTGATGAAGTAAATCTCTAAGATGTGCCACTCAGGAACATGCATGCTATATACGGGAGCAGTTATTTTAATGTTATTAACTGTTGTTAGTGATGCAAATTGACAATCATATGTTGTAGTGACTTATGATCTTTATAACACTAATTGTTAATGACTGTAAGCACACAAATTAGATATCAAAGATATTCACGAATCATAGCAATATATTTAATCTTTGACATATAAGCTAAAACAATATCCATGTATTTCCATGTACATTAATGTGGCAAGTCTTTTGGACCATTTCCACTGGTCTATTAATCACATTATACCGCAGTGTAAATAGTAACACGTAATTTAAAATCATGTAGAAAAAATGAGGTTTTGCTCCAACAGTGATGACATGAATGTCTTATTTGAGCATCATAACAGATTCGTTTTTACATGACTCACTTTCCAAATACTGCTAATTAATAGCAAAATTACAGCTTTTTTCTGCTGAGCTGCCAAGAGAACCGAGTTACAAGAGTTGTTAGGTTTGTTGAATGTAATGCACAGATCAATAGGTGATTCTCTCAGTACGGTGCATACTAATTACATTTTTTTAAAGTTGTGTTGACATCATGGATGTGGCACAATTACATACACTGGGGCTGGAAGTTTCAGAGCCAGGCACCACAGCTGCTCACCAACTGCGCTAAGACACAGCATGTTAATAACGTTTAAGCTTCACAGACTAGAACCTCCACCGACGACCATCTACAAACTGTAGTGAATACAGCACATATACCATAAAGAAAATGGTCAAGTTGTCTTTAAAATGTGTGTCCGAAAGAGTTTTTCATGCCCTGTTCTGTTCTGTTTCGTGTGGGTCTCTGTTGGGTTTTTGGGGCTTTTATTTTGATATGTTCTGG
>JBBPDC010000084.1:21808673-21821210 GCA_037974485.1 Hemigrammopetersius urotaenia | reverse complement strand
AGTAGTAGTAGTAGTAGGAGTAGTAGTAGTATAAGTAGTAGTAGTAGCGGTAGTAGTAGAAGTAGTAGTATACGTAGTAGTAGTAGTAGTAGAAGTAGTAGTATACGTAGTAGTATACGTAGTAGTATACGTAGTAGAGGTAGACGTAGTAATAGTAGTAGTAGTAGTAGTAGTACACTCCAAAGCCATGAAAGTAATTGGAAAACTTGTGCCTTAGGGTGTTTTTACACTTGGTCCGTTTCAGCCCTTAAAGCGAACTCAGATCAATTAGCATTTTTGAATATATATGTACACGACAAAAAACTCAGAGTCCTCTAAAACAAAACAAAACAAACCACCCCGACGGAAGGTGGTCTCAGTTCGGTTCGTTTTAAGTCCGCGGCACGGTTCGTTTAAGAACACAAAGCGCTCCAGTTTCGGTTTTCGCCCTCTAGGCCTGACGTAGGTAGATCACATGGTACATCCCCGGGAAACAGAAAACAGACAATAAATAAATAAACTAATAAACACAAACAAATAAAAAAAATTTTTTAAAAACAAATAAATAAATCAACAGATAAATAAATAAAGACATTTTAAGGAACTGAACTCAGTCCTCTTGAAAGGGCACTAGGTTCTCTTTCTGGTCCACTTCAGCTCAGGTGGGGTCTCAGTTCTTTTTCTGTTCACACTTCAGTTCTTTGTC
The DNA here is from genome assembly GCA_037974485.1 of Hemigrammopetersius urotaenia. NCBI lineage: Eukaryota > Metazoa > Chordata > Actinopteri > Characiformes > Alestidae > Hemigrammopetersius > Hemigrammopetersius urotaenia. The sequence goes on along the minus strand of JBBPDC010000084.1, from coordinate 21,820,525 downwards.
CAACCTGCCGCCACTGTTTCTTCATATTCCCCATTCTACCAAACTTTTTTTGTATATTTTCCACAAAGATCTCTGCTACTATTTTTTTTCAACTGATGCACAGCAAGAATGCTTTGAGGTTGAGCAACTTGGTAGAGAAATTTGATCTTGACAAGAATCTCAAGGTCCCTATATTTATTTGTTTGTTTGTTTGTTTGTTTTTTATTATTATAATTTATTTGTTTATTAGTTTATTTCTTTGTCCTGCAATTAGGAAGTTGTGGGTTTGATGCCCAAGACTGCTAAGCACCTCTGAGGTACCCTGAGCAAGGAACCGTCCCCACACACACTGCTCCCCGGGCGCTGTGTTCCTGGCTGCTCACTGCTTCACTTGGTGAATGGGTTAAATGCAGAGGTTGAATTTCGTGCTGTTCACACTGTATGCTGTGATGTTCACGTATGACAGAATGGTCACTTTCACTTTCAAAAACTGTTGAAGTGAACCAGGAGCATTTTGTGTTCATAGTTAAACAAACAGTGCCATAGACTCAGATCGATTAGTCCCAAGGTGGTCTCAGTTTGGTTAGTTTCAGAGGGGTCTGAGTTCATTTGGCGTGTTCATATATAGAAAAAATGCTAACTAATCCATCTGATTTTGCTTTAAGGGCTGAAACGGTAAGAGCCAGAAAGTTCCCACCCCCAACCCCCAACCCCCAACCCCGGTGGCAGTACAGCAGTAATGCTCTGGCCTGAGGAATCAGAAGACTGCAAGTTAAAATCCACATTTTCAAAAATTGTTTTATACATTTTTACAAAACTTTTTTATCCCATAAAAAATAATTTCGGGTGTCTCCAAACACTGGCAACTACACAATCAGACATACTATTTTCTCACAGAAATGCATCTAGTTAAATTTGCCAAATACTGTTCCTGGTATGCAAATTTTTTGCTTAGCTCGTGAGAGAATCAGCAGTCCTGCTTTGGTGAGTGCAGCAGAGGCCAGAAGCATACAAGGAGAGCAAAAAATAATCCAGAACTTCATTCAAATGAAGACCAATGAGGGGTTGAAAAATCCAGAGCATTTTCCCATCCATATTAAGCCTGGACAAATGGGAAGGGCTGCATCAGGAAGAGCATCTAGTGCCAAATTAAATGTGAGGATCATAAATGACATTTCCATACCAGATCGGTCAAGGGTTAACAAAGGTTGCCACCGGTACTTTTGGCCAGCAGGATGCCGGGGGGAACTATGCTACTGTTGGGTAAGACAGAAGGGGAGGGGAAGGCATATCCAGAAGCAGTGGGAAAGTAGGAAGGGTAAGAGTGTGGAGATAAAAGTCAGAACTTTGCACAAAGACAGAGCTGACCATTATGATGTAGACACACTGAGTGCGCAAACGACAAGACGGAAAAGTCAGGAGCATTGGAGGCATGGTGTGGTCTTCTCCCTACATAAACGTTTTAGCACTTAGGACTCTCTTCTGTTTCTAACACTGTCCTGAAACAGTTGTTCCATAAATTGCAAGTCGCTTTAGATAAAAGTTCCAAATTAATATAATTTAATGTAATGGATTGAAGGAAAATTGGGATAAGGTTTATCCTGAAGAAAGAGTATGTCTAGAGTGTTCTGGAGGTGAAGAGACTGTATAAAGAGTGTATAGAGACGGCATAAAGATGGAAATTAAAGGCGTGTTGTCAGCACATATGCCCAGAAAACTGGAATCTGTGTGCTTGAAGAAGAGAAAGGATGGTGAAAGATGGAGTTGAAATACTTCTGTGGAGAAGAGAGCAAGGATGAGTGGCTTTAGACAGGACGGTGACAGACAGAGTGAAAGGGAAAACCTACAAGATGGTAGTGAGACAATCTATGTTGTGTGGTTTTGAGACAGAACCAGAGTTAAAAATGCTAAGACTGGGAGTGACAAGTATGGACAGGATTAGAAATGAGTATATTACAGGGACAGCCCGGATTGGATGTTGTGGACACAAAAGCAAGAAAGACGAAATTGAGCTGGTTTTATTGGGGAGAGGGATGCTGAGGATAGAGCTGCCAAGCCAGAGGAAAAAGGAAGTCCAAAGCAGAGGTTTATGGATGTGGTGAGAGAAAACGTGCTGTTGGCGATTGATGAAAACGTGTCATGAAACATTAACAAAAGGATTAAATGAAGAAAATCAACTCGTAAGAAAAATGAAAAATGTAAATGATGGTCCTAAATGTAGGACAGTGTATTTAGTACTGTGGAAAAATGAAGAAAAAAGTACACGGAATCCACCTTATATGTTATTGTCACCACAGTATGCCAAGATTATGACTTATATATCCTGTTTGGAATGGATGGATAGGAATAAAGTGGATCATTTTTATGCGTTTGTTGCTTGGTGACCACAGCCTATAGAATTAACAATATGTGGCAGGGCTACCTTGGGACTGTCTTTGCACATTTTATCCCCATGCTGTGACATTAACATGCGTCACCACTCAAACCTTCCAACTGTTCAAATCTCATTTGGGGGGGGAAAGATTCAGTATATACTTTTATCAACAGTGCGTAAAAGAAAAATGTCTAAATATTATGCAGCCACAACCTGCTCAGTTAAGACACTTTGATGAACATAAAGCTGAATGTTGTAAAATATTAGTAACTAATTCATTTTAAAAATAATTTAAAAAAAATTAAAGGATCAAAATACAGAATTTTTCATGTGTAATTGAAAGGCGACAGAACAGAAAAAAAAGTTCAAAAGAATGCAATAGACCCTCAAAGGACTTTTGATGGGCAGTGCAGATGAAACAGAGGGAATGAGAAAGTGACAGTGTACCTTTAGAGCCTCCTTCTCTTTCTCCACCCGCTGGAACTCGAGGTGCTCTTTGACCAGTGCGGCTGCTTTGCCGTTGATCTCTTCTTTAAGCTGGTCAGTCTGGTGTTTCATGGTCTTCAGTGTGCGCTTCATCTCTGTGATCTCATCCTGCATACACCCACACACACGCACACACCCCGAAACGAAGGGGAGGGAGAAAGAGAGAGAGAAAAATTAAGCTTAATTAAGACTTTTGAGTAGATATAAAAATCTGTTTAGTTTGTTTTTTAATTATTATTTTATGCCATGTAAAAACAGCAGCTGCTGCTTACATTCTGAGCAAATGGTTTTTTTTTAAGACATTAAAGTCGATATGAAAAAGAAATGTGTTTTTCTTCTGTACTGTGACATGAAATAAAGTTTTAGGGAGGATCTCAGAGATTGATCAGCCCAATGAAAGGTGGATGTGCTGGGCTGTGGACAGTGTTCGGCATGTACCTTTAAAAAAGTCATTCGTTATAGTTACTAGTTACTTCTCACAAATAGTAATGAGTTACATCATTATAAAAGTAACTAATTACCAGGCAAAGTAACTATTGCATTACTTAAATAAAATCTAATTTAATACAACTATAAAATAAATATAAAACATTGTACACTAATCTACACTATTTTAATGTTGTTGTGGGACAACGTGAGAGACAACTATCAAATTCATACAATCGAAATTTACTCAATCTAAGCCAATCATCGCGTTCTCAGTTACACCACGTGTTTACAGACACACCACTGGTTCTGTGTCCCGCCCCGGCCCCGAACACACACGAACACACACCCCAAGGAAAGAGAGGTCCTATGGCTGAGAGATACGCTGGTCGCATGAAAACCCCTTCAGTGTTCTCAGTTATAGTAACACGCATTTTATTGTCATTAATGGTAACGGTGTTGTAACGGGGGAAAACGGTAATTCATTTGATTACTCGTTACTGAAAAAAGTATCGCCGTTAGTAACGCCGTTTATTTATTGCGCCGTTATTCCCATCATTTGCTGTGGAGGTAAAACATGATGTTGTTGTTTAATAATAATTTCCCTTGCCTGCTGGTGCATTCACAGCTACTTATAATAACATCACTCTATTACTACCCTTCATTCCAGAGACACAGCTAATAATGACAATTCTTGCCCATGTAGCAGGTTGAATCTGCAGATTATTTTGAGATATAAGACACGACTTAAGAAAGACCTTCACAATTGTAGGCAAACAAAATCACACACACACACACACACACACACACACGGTGGATATACAAACAAACACGGGTAAAGCTGAGTATCACATGGACATTAACAAAAGCAAAGACACATGTATTCACCCAGATAAGGAAACACACATACACAGGTAAACAGACAGATACTGGACTACACACAAATGCGCACACACATGCACACACACTCTGTAGCAGATTATCATGAGAACGGTACAGATAAGCACTTGTGCAATAAATCTTAAGTGCAAACACTCAAAATGCTTTCATAGAGAAGCATCAGCATGAGAATCTACCGAAAGCTGAACACACATGTGAACACACACACACACACAAGCAGGAGCCACATTAGTTCAAAAAGCTGCCTATCGCCTACTGTAGCCTTATGACAGCTACAAGGTCAGACTTCAGACAGAAAGCAGCTGGACCAGAGTGGGACAGGATGGGATGAGTTGGGGTGGGGGGGGTGGGTCCATGCATTTGCACTTGGCAGATTCAGGTATGATGAAATAAAAGAGTAGAAGAGGAAAAGGAATACAGAATGTGCAGATTGTCCTTTGAAAACGTAGCTGAAGCTAACTCTTTACGTGGCGTGACCTGCAGCAGCTCCATCGCCAATTCTTCTTCAGATGGTTGAAAAAGAAGTGGTGGTTCTATTACAGCGGCGGTAAGAGTCGTTCATTAAGAGAAAGTTCACCTTTTGAAGTAATGACTTACTTATGTGCTGCTAAATGAATCAAATGCAATTATATGTTTAATTATTTGATTAATAACACAATTTTTACACCGACATTCAATTTGCACTCATTATATATAGCATCAGTCCTGACCTTTTTCTGGTTTTGACAGAAATGCAAAGGACGTTTTCTTTACATAATACAATATGATGCATACAATAACTACCACATATAACATCACCTGAAATATGGACAGGCTTTCTCTATTTATTTTAAGATCAACAGTTTTCATGTGAGTTAAAGTCAATAGATTTTCCAACATTTCTGTATTCATAAATCACTAAAATATGGGTGTTCTGAGTGGTAGAACCCTACTTCTATCACCAATATTGGAGTGTGATTTTTCAACAAAACACTAAATGACTTGATTATATGTGAACAGCGGATTTTTAGAGTAGATTGTGTAATTAATCTACATTACCACATGTGATAGTTCACCGTTTTATCTGTGGATCTTATTAGCCTGGTGGCAAATTAATTTTGGCTGAACAGCTACTTATTTAGTCTCACATAGGTTACTAAAAGTTACTAAAAGCAATTAATCACTGGTGGAGGAATAAACACCATTCTTCTTTCTGGTGATTTCCATCTACACCTTTTAAGTGTGGTGTGATGTTAAATAAGGTGTACGAACACACATGTAGTAATATGAGGGTGTACCTGAGACTCAATGAGGTTTTTGCTGTAAAGGTTGCGGTCAGCCCGGACTGCCTCATTGAGGTTCTGCTGCTGCTTCAGCTTAGTCTCTGATTCAGCAATCTTCTTCTTATACTCAAAGATCGCCATCTCCCGCACTTTGATGTCCTCCATATGCAGCAAGACCTTTGAAGAAACAGAGAAGCCCACACATCTTTACTTTGCGGAATCGACTGAAACTTGTAGTGACGCTATGCTAGAAACATAAAAAAAAATAATCATTTTAACTTAATCAAAAGTTTTTAATCACTCATCAACTTTTCTTAATCACTTTTTGACTTTTCAAATGTCTAGGTTATACACAAGAACAACTTCTCCAGTGGTTCCTAAACTGCTGAAATCAGTGTGTAAACACTAAAATGTGCATGGCAGGTGGCTCTCTAGGACCAGTTTGGTACTGCCTGCTCTAATCTAGAGAGATACAATATACTGTAAAAAATATACAGAATAATATAATATACTGTAATTATCCATGCATAGAAACACTGGTAAGATATCTGCCTTAGGATGTAAATGAAATCATTTTGAAATACAAAACAGCATGGACATTCATTGATGAAATGATTAATTATTAATTTATTAAACTATTAATGTATATAACCAGGGATCAACATAAGTCGAACGCAAGCCCGAATAGACGTAATCCATGCAGGTACTCGTTAGAGCACTAGAGCAAAAATTGATGTAAACCCCTGATTGTAACGTCATGTAGTTGTTTTACGATCCTTTATAGCTATGTTGATTATTCTGGACACATCTAATTATAAACATAAGTGTATTTCTTTTTCACAATGTTTGGAAACACATGAATAGTAGTATAAATTTAAAATACAGTGTATTTTACTCTAGCTGCCCTTTCCATAGTGTGAATGATGAAATGTGCCAATATTCTAAGAATATAATCTCATAATATGAATCTATATTAAAGTAGATGTAAAGTTTTTTTTCTTCTCCTTAAAGTTTACATTTAGGACGTCTACATTTGCACAACTTAACTTGTGTTGTCCTTTGTACATCTTTATGTTAATGCTCTTGAAAAAAACAGGCCAGTTTAAGATTTTAAGCAATTAACATCTTAGCAAATAAACCTAACAGTTAATGCAACTTAATCTTAATTACACTGATTGACAACATATGATTAGCAGTGCAAATTTAAATATACAGTGTTATTTTACTCTAGCTGCCCCTTACATTGTGTGAACATTTTATGAAGAAATGGTCCAATATTTTAAGACTATAAGCTCATTACACTATTCTATATTGAAGTAGATTTACATGTTTAACATTTTAACACTTTTGCTTAACAGTTACAGTAATCCATCTTAACCATACTTGTAGCAGCTTCTCTGATAGCACAAGTAAAAACAATGTAAGTTGTATTACATGTATTACAGCATTACAATATTTTACCTGACTATGTTTTACAGAGTTAACCTGTTCTAAATGATTAATAGATCAATATGATATTAGCAATTAAATGTTTGAGGTATACTGTAGCTTAATATGGTTGCAGTGATAAAGTTGTGTTGACAAAATTAAGGTGTCTTGATAAAACAACCATGCTACGTGAAAGCAACACAAACCTAACGGAGTCGATTTGTGTCGTGGTTGTGACAAATCCACGAGAACTTGTTCACTTGTTCCGCAACAAGAAGTCTGCATTGTTTCAATGGAGCCTGATTGAAATATCAGCTGAGTGTTTTTTTTTCTTCCTCGCTCCCTCTCAACAGCACTGGCTTTGTCATTGCCAGACATTATATGTCAAATTAAAAGCTGAATAGAAACAGAATTACATGGATTTGCTGTATTAGACCGCTTCAACTTATGCAGCCACTAATCCAATCACAGAGAACTGCACAGAGAGCCGGGATAAATCCAAATGTCAAAGCCAGGGCGGAAAGAATCAAATCTATGCACAGAAAGAGGTAGGGCTGACAGTATAACTTGAACAACTTTCGCATCGAAGACACATTTTCAGAATGTCAACAGAAAACAACTGCAATAAAATCTATAACTGTCAACTACACCAGCTTACACACTACTCAGCTCCTTCTATGACATCGGTTACATGTTGATGCTTAAGCAGTGAAAGATGCTTGTTAAGATAACATTAGCATACATGTATGTCTGATAGAAATGGATCACCATTCTATTCACTTTTTACTGTGCTATCCACTGATTAGCCATAGCATCAAAACCAGCTACTTAATATTGTATTGATCTCCCTCATGCCTCTAAAAATGTGATAAATCTGACTTATCAATACTTGGATGCCACAACACTGAACACAACACATCTGAAGCCATGCTGAGGTATCTCGCACCAAGACTTCAGCAGCAGAACTTTAAGTCCTTGGGTTTCCATGAATCAAACTAGTCTGGTCCCACAGATACTCGATCAGATTGAGATATGGGGGATTTAAAGTTAACACCCTGAATTCTTTGTCAAACCATTCCACATTTTTGCAGTGTGTGTTGCTCCACTGAAAGAGGTTACTGCTGTTGGGAAATACTGTTCCACGAAGGGGTGTACTCGGTTTGCGACAATATTTAGGTAGGTCAAACCCAAGGTTTTCCAGCAGAGCACTGCCCAGAGCATCACACCACGTCTGCTGGCTTGCTTTCTTCCCAAAAGGCATCCTGGTAACATCTCTTCCCCAGGTAAGTGGTGCACACACTCCACTGTCCACATGACATGCCCATGACCATGTTGCCCGCTCACCAGTTGTCCTTAATTGGACCACTTTTGGTAGGTACTAACCACTAATTACTGAGAAAACCCCACTGGACCTGCCATTTTGCGATGCTCTGACCCAGTCGTCTAGCCATCGCAATTTGGTTCTTGTCAAATTCACATTCACTTTTTGCCCATTTTTCCTGCCCCCAACACATCAACTTCAAGAACTGACTGTTCCCTTGCTGCCTAATATATCCACCTTTTGACAGGTGTCACTATAACAAGATAATGTTATTCAAATCTGTCAGTGGTTTTAACATTGTTGCTGATCGGTGTATAGGGAAGAACTATCTAAACAGTGGTAAAATGCAAAATCTGTAAATTAATTCTGACACTTTCTCATCATCAGCCTGGATCAGCATTCACCAGCTTCATTAACAAACAAACATCAGTTGCTTGTTGCTTATTCATTTTAAATTATATACAACAATGACAACTTAAATGGTTCCTGGTTTGGTTAAAAGATTCCATACGATTGTGTGTTTGTGCTCTATACAGAACCAAAAACCAATTCCATTATTGGTACGAGTCATTTTCGCCAAGACTTAATCCCAATACATTCAGCTGATGTAATGATTTGTGACAGTTGTTAGAAATAAAGAGTGCATTGTGGGAGATTGCAGTGCCCTTAAATAACCATGGAATTCCATTTTACAATTCAGACACTAAGAGAAAAACAAGCATGGTCTGTGATGGTGCACCGAATTGTAAACAGGGATCCATTTCAGTCAAAGCCTTTGGTAAAATATCAGTGAAACATGCTAATGGCATTATCACTAAAACATGCTGAAAGACATAATAAGCAAATGTGCTTGAAGATCTTAGAATTAAATCAGGTTTAAAGTATAATAATTTCACGCATGACGAAATTTAAAACTCTTGATGAACGGCCCTAATAATTAGAAATGGGTAGTTATTTGAATAAAAGCACTATCACACAAAGAAGATTAATAGACAATTCATTTATATTGCTGAGTTATGAGCTGAGAAGTTGTGTTGAATCCCATACACCTAAAACATAAAAGTAGAGTAACTAATCTCTGGGTGCACAAAAAAACAAGTACAGGGGGTCCTTGGGATGTGACAGTATCAGCATGCGACATTTCGAGTTTAAGACACAGACTCCCATAACTAGTTTGGTTGCACGTGGCAGAAGAATACACAGTTTACTCAGAATACGGAGTAACGCTGCATATGAGTGAGAGAGTTGGTGTCCCCAGTATGCGTGACCTACGCCATTTTGCACAGTTAAAAATGCAAGTGTTTTTGCTCTCATTTTTTGTCATTTTATCTGTTACTACAGTGCAGTGAATAAGTGCCGGATATTTATGTCAATTTCCCTTTTCTGTGGATTAGTTGTGTTTTATGTTCTACATTATGATTTTACATCTGTTTTTAAGTGACTTAGACTATGGTGTGTTTCGACTAACACCAAAATTAACTAAATTTTCCGTAAAAATATGAACGAATTCTGTATTGGTGGAAATTATTAAAAGGCCCAGCATTAGTTGAAATCAGTAATAAGTTCCTAACATTAAAACAATGTTTTCAGAGGCCAGAACATCAAGGGACTGCGAAAGATATTAGGCCAGTATTGAAGCACTGGCGTTTAAATCTTTAAATCTGTTCAGCAACTAACACAGCTAAAGGCCTCTGCCTTTTAAAAGAAAAGCATGACATGAATACAGAAATGTGTGCAAGAGTGTGTGTGGGCTTGAGGACAGCTAAAGAAAAATCAATGTTTAATATTTCCCTACTATGTCAAGGGATGGTCAAGTGTCTATATCCCAACTGAATAACGGCCATTATTACATATTAGTGCTATTCAAAGGCAATTGATCTCCCCCACATCACAGAGTCATCATCATTTTGCCGCCACATCAGTGGCAGATGCTACTAATCTTGATTCAGCATCAGTTTTCCATGTTTCTGCTAATGTGGAAGCTGCTTTTTAAATAGCCTGGTCTGAAAGGTGCATGCAAAAAATCAAATCATGCTGATTTTAACCCATCCATTATCTACCCCTTATTCCTGCATTCACGGTTAGGGGTGGGGGGCTGGAGCCTATCCCAGCTGCAATGGGCGAAATCGGGGTACACCCTGGACAGTCGCCAGCACGTCGCAGGGCCACATATAGAGACAGACAACCGTTCACGCTCACACCTACGGGCAATTTAGAGTGCTCAATTCACCTATTCCCCAAAGCACGCATGTTTTTGGTGGTGGGAGGAAACCGGAGAGCCCGGAGGAAACCCACGCGGTCACGGGGAGAACATGCAAACTCCACACAGAAAGACCCTGAAACCCAGGAGTCGAACCCCGGACCTTCTGGCTGTGCGGCAACAGCGCTAACCCCTGCGCCACCGTGCCGCTGACTTTAACCATTAGCTTTTATTCATTAGTTAATTTAGCATGCTTGGCTAAAGCATCCTAGTCTTTGAAGCCATTAGCAAACTGTAAGAAGGTCTCAAATAAACCAGAAAGAATTTCTACCCACTCGTATAAATGGCAAAAAAGTACAATTGCTTAAGAACTGACTCATTAGCTGTCACAATTCTTCAGAATTGTGAGTAAAAAGGTCAGCATAGTGTTTATTGTTTAGGAATGCTACTTGCACATATGAGAGCATTATTGATTTATTGTCTTTGTGACAGCATTTTTATACCTATTCCTTTGGCTTGCATCATTAAAAGAGAGGAGAACAGGCGCTAAGGAGGCCGTCAGAATCATTAGCAGAAAGAAACAGTTTTACCACACTTTGGGCTTGTTTCTGCTCACCACTGGGTGTTTTCACAGCAAATTAGCAAGACGCCAGCTCAGGGAACTCCCTGCAAAGGGCTAATGTGAGCTGAAAGAGCAAACTGAGAGAGGAAATGGCAGAAAGGTTGGCGCTAACTGTTAAGCTGTCGCACATGCAGGAAATGCCATGTTATCTGAATTAGTGTGAGTTAGCGAGGGTCCAGGGGTGATTTTGAGAATGTGGCAGTAAAGAACAATTATGTAGGGCAATCTTAGGCTATAAGTGAGTAAAAAAAATGAAATAAATGTATAATGCACCAGAATTAAACACAGACATGGCTGTGAGTAAAAACAGTGTCTTCCACTAAAGCTTTTAACTTGGAATTTGCAACCTCCAATCAAAGAAAATAGCCTCTCTGCTGGTACCATTCATAATTAGGTGCGTATGCTAACCAGGGTTGCAGGGGCTGCCTAGTCAAATCCAGACACAATTAAGCATCTTCAGTTCACCTTACATGTTTGTTTCCCGGTGGAAACCAACAGAGATAATGAGGATAATGTGCAAACTCCACATGGAAATCCCTTTAAATATAATCTGTTTGAGATTGCACAACATACAGACAATAGCAGTAGTAGTTAAAAGTATAAAACTGACTACTAAGCTGTTTTCAAAGCTAAATACATCAGGGACGTCAAAGCCATCACTCATATCACTATCATAAGCTGAGAGATCCATCATATTTCCCTATTGCTTGTATTTCTTTACACTCTGTTTCTTTGTCATATTTCTTAACCTGTCTCAATACATTATGTAAAGTGGCAGTGGCGTAGTGGGTAGGATACTTGCCTCCAGACCAAGAGGTCATGGGTTCGAATCCTACCTTCAGCACCACCACTGG
>JBBPDC010000084.1:21778320-21793251 GCA_037974485.1 Hemigrammopetersius urotaenia | reverse complement strand
GTGTGTGTGTGTGTGTGTGTGTGTGTGTGTGTGTGTGTGTGTGTGTGTGTGTGTGTGTGTGTGTGTGTATGTGTGTCAACAACACTTCCACTGACAGCCCACAAGACCATCCAGGACATCAATCCTTGAACAGAATGGCTAACAATAAAAGTGTAAGCTTGAACACACTTTTTTAGCTCTGCTGTAAAGCTAACAGCCCGCCAACAGATGTAATCCACTGTAGTGCAGCCAGTGGCAGCAGAGGAAAGGAATATAACACATGCTTTTTAGCATGTGCAGAAGCAAGCAGTTAGTCTTTTTGAAGTTTCAAAAGTATTCCCCAGATATGGGTAGAAAAAGGGATACTCATGGGAACTGTAAGGTGGCAGGCCTGGAGATCAAACCTGCGTTGCTCAGGGCAAAGTTAGCCAATGTACTGGTTGAGCCACCAGACCAGCTATTAACATACGAACAAAGTTTCTCTTTATCTGTTAAACTAGAGATAAAAAAATATATAAAAAGGGGGAAAGCTTAGCAGGGGATAATGAGAAGAAAGAAACAGGAGAAAAAAAGAGAAGAAATGGAAGCTAAACAAAACCAAACAAAAGAGAAAACACTAAGAGTGCGGAGATGCTAAAAAAAAAGGAAAGGAATTTCTAGAAAGCATGAGATGAGCCAAGATCGGAAAGGAGTCAGTGGGGAGGAAAAGAGTTAGCAAAGGAGTGAGGGAGCAAGGAATCAAGAGAATCAAGAGCTGGGTTGTGGAAATGAAAAGGATGATGGCGGGAAATGAAAATAGGTTTGAGAACATGTGAGGATAGTGAGGAGAAAAGGTGGTTGAATAAAACGAGAGAAAATACCTCCCCCAGGCAGCTGCCTGGGGTACTACAGCTGCACCAACCAAAAACCTGCACTGTAGTCTAATATGAGGGATTTGTCTAATATATCCCAGAACAGTACTCATCAATCGTTCTGACCTAGAACCATCCCGACAAGGTACTGAAGCCAATATCCATGTAATTGGGAGTCCAGAATGCTCCAAACATTTTAAGCCCATTGGCAGTCAGCAGAGCAGAGGTGGTGGAACACTGAGCAGAGAGAGAACACGCTGGTCAGTGCGGACCATTGGTGGGATCATTGAAACATCGGATGAACTTTCATAGACAGTGTTGATGTGTTAAATTACCTTAATGTGTCCAACTACACGAAGGGCCATTTTTCTGGATTCAATCTGAAGAGGCCCTCTCAGTTGGATGACATCCCAAGGAGAGACTGACCTATTAGACAACAGAAGGCCTTCCAAAATATGTGCTCATGATCAGAGACATCACAGGAAAACCCATGAAGCCAGACCACATGTTGTGCTAAGAGTTCAGTGGTTTCTTAAGCAGAAGGAAGTTTATTTAATGGAAGTTTATTAAATCAGGAGAACCCATTGAGGCCACTCAGATACTTGTTCAGTCACTTGTCATCTCAAGACCAGACCAACATAACTTGTTACTGGCTGGCCTTCCTCTAGAGACGATTCAGAATGCAGCAGCACATCTGATCTTCAAAATAGCGAAATTCTCACACACCACTCCACTGCTGCAAATTAGACCCTCGCCCTCCTCTTCACTGAGCCCTTATTATAACAAGTACATGTTAATTTCCTAAACTAACTTAACCAACACAAACTTCACAAAACTGTCTTCGGTATGTGTGAACTGGTTTGGCTCTAGTGGACTACTAACCATCTCTGGAAGAATCTCCTTTAAGTATCTGCTATTTTTTTGCTAGTGTTAGGGACGTGTTTTCTCATGGACTACAAAGCACTCATGTACGTAGCTCTGGATGTGAGCGTCTGCCAAATGCCATAAATGTAAATGCAAGTTAACTTAATGAAAATAGAAATAAAGGAAAAGGTGAAGGGCAAAATAAAAGTGAAGAAAGGTAAAGACTAAAAGGAGAGAAATGTGAAGGAAAGAAACACTTGGATTTTGGTTAACAAGGTAAACACTACACAAACACACCCTCAAAAAGACTGGCTTATTCATACTTTTTCATAACCAATAGTTTCAGATTCAAATAAAAAGTAAAATACAATGCAGTGAGGGAGACAAGGAATCAGATTTTTTTTATATACATATATATACATAATTTAATTGAATCTACTTCAAGTGCATATATGTCCACTTGAAACCAATACTCACAGGTAAAAAAAAAAAAATTCTACGTATTTATACTAGAAAAAAGATTCATGCAAGCTGCTCCTGGTGTGATTATAAAAGATGTTTCTATGTGTTGTTTCACGCAACAGGTACCTAAAGTTCTAATGAACAGAAAAGCTATAAAGACCTCCCTACCAGGTCAACTGGTTCCATAACACACAGGAGGAAAGTTCATGGAACCGCAACTAATTGTCCACAGGACAGCTGCACAATTCAAGATATACCTTAGACTAATTATAATGCAGGTAAAAGAGAAGTCAGCAGTGACTAAAAAAGAGCTGCAGCATAACCTGAAAGCAGCAGGATCAACCGTTACAACAGAACAATAAGCCGTGAACTGCAACGCAAACATCTCCATTCCTGCACCCTATGCAAAACTCTCTAAAACCTCTGCTAAAAAAAGAAGCACAGAGATGCATTATTATTAGATCTGCAATAAAGCTCTGCAACTAATCAGGAGTGAAATGAAGAATCTGTAAGGTATACATTAATGCTGCAAACGTCTTTGGCCTGGGTTAACGAACATAATACTGTCTGTTACTTCTTTAACTAAATGTGTTTTTTACTAGGCTGGTGTCTATTTTTATGCATGCTACATTTTAGCACTAATGAGTTCAACAAAAACATCACATTTATGCTCTAAGTCATTTAATTCTGACTTCTACAATGTACCACTAGACTCTAGTTGGCTTTTCTGTCAGTGAAAAACAAGGTACCTCCTCCAAGGTAGGGGTGGAGGTAGCTCAGTGGGTAGGATACTTGCCTCCGGACCAAGAGGTCATGGGTTCGAATCCTACCTTCAGCGCACCACCACTGGGTCCCTGAGCAAGACCCTTAACTTCAAGTTAACCCGCAGTCCAGGGAGACTGCCCCCTGTAGTTAGAGAATGGAAGTCGCTTTGGATAAAAGCGTCTGCTTAATGCCATAAATGTAAGGTACTCTCTTTTCAAGGTTTGGCGTGTTTTTGTTTTCCTTAGGAGTGTTGTGACTTTAATTTATCCCCTCTTAGCTTTTCCTAAATGACTTTCAGAAGTATTGACTGAAATGTTTTGCTAATATGTTTGCTGAGCAAAGATATTGATGGCGGAAGCAGTCACAAAGACCAGCCAGACAATCTTCCAGCATAACCAACAATCCTTAAGGGTCTCTTTATGAAATATTTTGAAGTGAAACGCAGGATTTTTGATAAAAGAGAATGTAAAGGCTCAACTTTTTCCTACATTTGGATTTTCAGATACTGTAACTCCTCTTTGAGAGCAATGAAAAATGTATGTTTTGTGCAATCCCATGTTTCTGAATTCCTGAGCATTAAAGCGATTAGTGTGTAGGATCCACGTGAGAGTCCATCAGGGGATAACGTCTTCATTTCCCATTGCAAGTCTTCATTTCCCATTGCTCATCTTATGTAAGGATCTGCCAACATGCTCAATCTGCTGCTTGCCAAAGCTGAATTACTGGGAACTCACCACATTTATAGAGTGTGTGCATGTGTGTGTGAGTGTGTGTATGTGCATGTGTGTGCGTGTGTGCGTGTATATGTGTGCACATCTGTGTGAATACTTGTATGTCTGTCTGTATGTACAAGTTGCCAGTACAAGTGGTTTGATAATGTTAATCGTTCTGTGCTAGTAAAGATGCGTGCATGTACACACATTTGTGCATTGTGCTGCAAATGTGCATGTGCATGAGTAAAGTGCACTAATGGGTGAATAGTTGGCTCACTTGCACTTGAAAGCGTATGTGCTTCAGTCCGACCAATTTATGTGTGTTTGTGTGACGTGTGTCAATATGTTTCTATTGTGCAAGTGTGCATGTGCCCAAAAACTCGATTTTGCAGTCTTTTCAACATAAGATTTCATGATGAACTGCAAAAATTTTATTCAATTTTGCACCTAACCATGTGGTTAAGTACAATAAAAAAATATCGCAATTAAGGTGCAGGTGCATGAGTAAGACCTATGTGTACCAGACTTCTGGTTAGGGGTATATGACTGCACTCATCCAAGCTTCCCTAGCGCCTATTGAATATCTGTTGAATTCACTGCTAGCGAGAATTTTTCAGCCCTTGCTAAAGCAGAGAAATCTACTAAACACAACTCTGGCAGATCATACCGATGACCAATTTTCCTATCTAAAACTTTACTGAACACATGGAGCCCTTAGACCGAAATCTAAAGATAGTGATATACCCAGACCCATAATTACATGCATTACGACCTGTAATGCAAGCACTGAGGCTTTACTCTGACCTTTACTTTGACCTAAGTCTGTCCAAGAAACATGCAGCATTCAATAAAGTAAAGACAGCCGTGTATCAGAACGGAATGCTTTCTCTGTGCACTTGCAAATGTCTTACAGAGGAAAGACAATGACCTTTGAGACGCCATCACATGCAGAGGCGTTCTACTCCTGGTGGGTGGAGGGGAATACCACTTCTGAACCAGAAGACTGAATGACTCACACTAACCATTTGCTTACAGTGAGTAACAGTTGCTAACAGTTGGTTAACTCTCTGAAAGCGTTTCTTAACTAGCGGTCTACCTTAAACATTGGCCAGTCAAAAGTATGAAATTAGATATTTTATGATGGAAAGTTAAACGTATTTGCATTCATACTGAAGCCTGTATTTTCTGCGAGTTGGGGATTTGAGTTTATTTATTAATCACATTAATAACCGAATTCTTAAAAACAGAGTTTCGAAAAAGAAAATGTAATTACTGGAAGTGTTCAAAGAAGGAACACATTCTGCCTGTTGTTATTAGTGGGGCAGAGAAATGGGAGAATGTTTTGGGAATATTGTGGTTAATGAGTGGAACCGCTTTATTTTTTATGATATTTGAAAAGTTTTGAGACCATAATTTACTTTATTGGATTTGAGGAGGGCTGAATATTTCATTTGGTAAACATGAATGAAATCAGTCATGAACTACACTGACATTGCATTTCTCCAAGAAACACACCTGTGCAATTAAAGTGCGTCACGTCTGGTGCTTGGGGAGTGATGCGAGGCACAAGAGTGCAGGTTCCATGCTATGGAGTTTATTACAGAAAAGACACAGACGCTACACTACAAAAACAAAAAGCCACAATGGACTAACCGAAGTACACCTAACAGCAGACACAAAAGGAAGGAAACATACAGGGCAATCGTGATGGTTGATCAGCACTTGAAACTCGAACTCATTGAACTTAAATACAAAAACCCACTCAAACAAGAACCAATCATAACACTTAAATGAAAACACAGGACACCTGACACTGAGACTCTAGACACAAACACACTTAATTCAAAATAAGAGTCCCAGAAATGAAACCCCCATTGCGGCCTCTAGCGGCAGCTCTGTGGACGCCACAAAGTGACAATGGGGTGGAGACATTTTTCATTCTAGTTTCAATAGTAAGGCAAGAGAAACAGCAATAATGATACATAAAAAATCCAATTTACCTCTCCAACATCATATCTGACCCACAAGGTCGTTACATGTCTAGGGTTTACTCGTCAATATCTTTGCTGCTAACTGGGACGATGTTGGATTTACAGAAGCTTGACTGAAAATTAACATATTTTAATTCTCATTTTCTGGTTTTAGGAGATTGTTATGGACACAGTCTTAGGTTGGCTCAGTCTGAACATTTCTACCAGATTCTTAGAATTTTTTAAATCTATGTTTTGACCTTTAGTGCTTTTTTTTAGTGATTTGTTTTCTTTTCTCAAACTTGCATTCTTATTCAAAGACCCACTATTTCTTTAGAGATAAGAGACTTCTTGTGAAAGAAAAGGTAGAATATTCTGCCATTGTACTATCTGACCACACTACTATATTTGTGGATCCTACCCATAATTACACTACTCTTCCTCAGTGTCATTTTAATAGCACACCATTGTCAGATGAAAAAGTCATCCTCAATGGCCATCTGTATTTTTTTAATTGAATATGACAGACTCTATTTCTCCATCCTTGCTCTTAAAGTTGTTCTTAGGGGAGAAATAAGAGCACACTCATCTCACCTGAATCAGTGAAAACTGATGGACTCAATATATAACTTCACCAATGTTCTATATAACCCAGCCAATCAACAGATAGTGCCTCTCCCAAAGCAGAATAACTTCATTAAAATATCTTTCCATATATCAAAGGCTGATTTTAAATATCTGGGCCTTGACATCACACACAACATTATGGAGGAATTTTTACCTCACTTATTATCCGACTTAAATTTCCAACGATGGGATATTTTGCATTTGACATTCGCTGACAAAGTAAATTGAGTCAAAATGAATGTACTACCAAGATTTCTGTTTTTGGTCCACTATCTTGCTATTTACCCTTTAAAATCTCCAGACACTGACCAGTGTCTAGGCCATGTACATCAACCTCTCCCAATGCTCTGGGCACATCAAATTTAGTGGTTAAACTTTTGCAGTTTACATCTAAACCCTTTGTTACTTAAATTCTAAAAATGTGGACTAATGGTATTGGTATACCAATATAAGTGAGACTTCTTTGTATCAACCATAGTTTATAAAGTTATTACAAATAACCAGGCAAATTATATCTGACATTTATGATATGGCAGTGGGAATCGAACAATTTGGAGACCTTTATGTGGATTGGATCTTCTCTGCTTTTAATATTTGAGATCCAAATATAATCTACAACAAACTGATTTATATCATTACTTTCAACCTCATTATTTTGCAAAGAATAATAACACTGATTCATTTGGCATCATAGTCCACAATTCCCTAACATTCTTGAAAAGTCACGAATAGATTCACTTCTAGATATTCTTTTATAATTAATAATAATAATAATAATAATAATAATAACACATTTTATTTATAGAGCGCTTTTAAAGCATTTAAAGATAAGTCGCTTGTTAACTAAAAGGCTTTACAGCACATACTTATGCAATGATTAACCTTTTTAAAGTGTCTTTTTCTGTTCTGCACTGTACAATAAAAAGAAGTTTTAAAAAAGAGGTTTGTGTACCTTCAAATCTGAGATTCGTTGGTTATTTTCAAAGGACAGCTGCTCCACAGAGAGTGTGTTCTGCTCATTCTCTTGTTGGAGTTTGGTGTTACGCACTTGCAGCTGCTCCAGCTCCTTAGAGACTCTCTCGTTGAGGATCTGTCAGGTCACACACACACACACATTTTTGAGCCAGCATTACATTTATGTTCAAAAGTAGAAGAGGAGATATTTTATTGTTTTTTTGTACAGTCTTTTTAGGAGGACGAAAGGGAAAACCACCTGTTCACATTTTTGGCTGCTGAGAACAAACAGAAAATATTGATACAAACCTGTTGCTACAGAATGTAAATTGAAAGCAAAAGCCAATCATTACATAACTAATTATGTATTTCATTGTGTTATGACAATTTTGCAATCAAATGCATTGAATCACAATAACTGATTATGGCTTGTGGTCGAGTCCCCACCATAATGTATGGGAGAAATAGCGATTGGGTGAGTTGCCTTATGAGTCTATATGGGAGAGACAGTAAGTGTGTCCGAAATTTTAGTGCGTAGTGCGCTCACACTGAAAACCAAGCACTGAAAGTACCCGGATGCTGCACTGAAATACAAGCCCAAGTACTTTCGCTAAGTGCAAAACCTTAGTGTTCCATTTAGGACAACACTGACCCACAGCAGTGCGCACTACAGAAGGCAGTGTGCAGTGCGCACTACGCACTAAATCTCAATGCACTGACACAAGTGTGCGATTTCGGACACACCCATCAATGTGACATCACACCTATGGTGCCTGCAAAAATACATAACAGACACACGGAGAAAAAACACATAAAAAAAAAACCTCACAAATCATAAGCAGACTTCAAGACACTAAAGCTCATGTTAGCTCATGAATGCTGCTACGTGTTCAGCCATTCTAAACCATAAATGGCTTAGAAAGAGCTAGCTAATCCTACCTCCCCCAGTGGCAGAGCATTAAAGAACACACGGAAAGAGCAACTTTATTTAACACAAACACTCACGGAAATGTATCTAGTTAATTATACTGTATGATCAAAGCTTCAACTTCATATCAGCCAAGTCTGTGTATGGACTTCATCTTTATTAAACTGAGAAAATACCCATACCATGTCACCCTGCAAGAACATGTAGATCAGCCATGTTCAAGAGAACATATAAGCCATCCATCACATTCTCCTATGATAATGTGATGGACGGGTCGAAAGCTTTCAGTGACAGGGTCATGGGGACGTCACATATTGCACATTAATGTTTCCATACCCAATATGTCAAGCAAGATTCATGACCACACGGGTAGGAGATTTTAATGAGTTAAAGGTAACAAAGACAAAGTCTCTGAATGTATTACCAACAAGATATCAGGTAAGACTGGGTTAACCAAGCCACTATGCCACCCAACTCACCTTCCTCAGACTGGCCTCACCTTTTGCTCGCGGAGCTGCTGTTCCAGCCTCTGCTGCTCATCTTTAGCGCGCTGCATCTGCAAATTCAGTGCTTTGATCTCAGTCTGCCAGGCCTCCAGGTCAGAGTGCAGCTGCTTCACCTCCTTCTCTAGCTTCTCCTTTTTCCGCGTCTCCCGGGAACACTCGTTCTGGCGCACCTGGATCTCCTGCTCCAGCTGCAAGTGCAAGAATGTTTAACGAGCTTTAAAAGAGCAATTATGGTGTCGTTAAAGTTATGTTTGTACTTTGGTAGTTTCAGTGATGGTTAGAAATGTTGGAATTACTGTTTTCAATAATATAACAACTTTAGTTCAAACATCCTGAATGACTTATTTTTCAAAAGTGTCAGCTAATTCTTTCACACAAAGAAATAACATGAAATACATCTATCAAATAATCTAAGAACATTTTCCAGTGTCTAGTACAATACATTATAATAGAATAAAACAAAAATATGTTTTTATTTTATTTTAATATGACAAGTGACTCCAAACAGTTAGTATGTTTCACCCAATATTGCTAATGTTGCTAATTACATATGCATGCTATTTGGGTATGAACACATTTTTGGGCAAACTATTCCTTTAATGCCTCAAATAACACACACATTTTAGAGTGGTTTTCAAGGGTTATGATCTTCTTGCTCCTTTTCTAAACAGCAGTGAATTACAACTAGGCAACAATGAATTCATGTAGGCGTGGAGCAGGATGCAAATGCGAACTGTGATTCATTTACAGAAAATGGTAAACAAGGCACTAAACAAGAAGTATACCGAACATTAAATTAATACAGGGAATAATTAAGAGTAAAATAAAACAAATGCGTGAAATCAGAAAAGAGATGAAGAATCACGGACCAGGGCTGAAGAGAGATATAAAGCAGAGAAACATCGAAGCCAACAAAAAGAAAGACAAGATTAGATAAAATAATATAAGATAACCATTTATTAGTCCTACAGGTGGGAAATTTAAAAAAAACTGAAAAAAAGGACGAGATACAGAGCTGGGCTACCACCAAAATAACAACAAACTTACATGGAAACAGATGAATGGCAATGGGAAAAGACACGGCCACATTACATAAGCCATGAAGTAGGGAAAAGACAAGGAGTACACCACAACACTACCAACTGGCAAACTGCTTCCGATACTTAAGCAATACGTGACCACAGGGGTCAAGTACACTATATGGACAAAAGGGATACACCTGTGGCCCACACATAACCCTGACCTCAACTGCATCCAACACCTTTGGGATTAATTGGAACAGATGGAGATTGTGAGCCTGTACTTCTCGGCCAACATCAGTGTCTGACCTCATAAATGCTCTACCGAATGAATGAGCGCAAATTCCCACAGAAACTCATTAATGTCATTACAGCCCTTGTTGGTGTAATGGTGTTCCAATACTTTTCTTTTGTCCATATAGTAAAATATGTCACTATGAAAATCAAACAGTATGCCGCTGAATTTAAAATCCTTTTTAGTTTCTATGTAAGCTTTGGGCTTCCTGTATGCTGTCTCTGTCTTCTCAAAAAATTCATGCAGCTATCCCAATGCCCAGTGCAAATAAACAGCCAGGCCAAGCATCCAATCAATTCTGCCTCAGTGTTGAGCCAGGTAAACCAAGCAGAAAGTGTTGTTTTTTTTTAGGCTAGGTACCAACCAGGGAGCCATATCTATCCATAAAGGCAAGGCCAGGCGTTTCATTTGCAAGCTTTACAGTCTCAGCCTAACCGAGAAAGATGATAAGTAGCAAATGGAATCTGTTTTATTTAAGTTTCGACCTTAAACAATTACTGGAACACACACAAATTTCTGCTATCGATTCACTGACTGCAGTGGATGCCACAGACGAAAATATAAATGCTGTCAAATGCTTTATCTGCAAAATAAGTTTTCATAAAGCCAAGAAGTGCGGCAAAATTTCACAGGAAATCTAATGAGCTGTGGGGCGAAACTAAGTTAAAAGCTCAGTTTGACTATTTTGCAGCCATAAACAAGGCATCTCAGCAGAATTAAACATTAAATCAAAAAGTACAGCTTGTCGCATGGCAGCTTCATACCGACATTATTCAGAAGTTGCAGCTTTATTGTGAACATAAGTATAAGGAAACATTACTGGAGTGAATCATATAAAAGAGATACTGCCCTGAGCTTGACTTGGTGTTTTACAATGTAAATACAGACACCTAGGTCACCTAGGTGTTTCTACCTGAGAGACGGTTTCTTGCAATTTCTCTTTGGCCGCCTCTGTTTCCTGTTCAGTGTCTGCATCCTTCACAAGCTTCTCCCGAAGAGTCACCACCTCGGAGAGCAGCTTGTCTTTCTCTGTCGTCAACTGTTCGTTGATTTTCAATAGATCGCCCACGCTGTGAACAAAAAAAGGCTTTTTAGAAGACTTAGCTGAGAGGCTTTTCATCAAAGAATATTTTTAACATGTTGCCTTGACACTTTGAAAAGTTATAAACAAGTTGCTACATGAATGATTCTCAAGACTGCCACAATAAATAAGACAATATGGAGTTCTCTGTTACGATCTAATTGACTAAAATTATCACATTAAGCCATTTCTTTTTAATGGGTTTCTATGAAAAACTTCATAGTACAAGTAGAGATAGTTGATGCCAGCAGGCTAAACAAGCTGATCAAAAAGGCTGATTCTGTTCTGGGTATTAGACTGAAGACCCTGGTGGAGATGCATGCCTTCTTAATAGATCACTGACACCCACACACCAAAAGACTGGGGTGGTAGTAGCCTAGCGGGCAAAACGCTTGCCTGAGAACCATAAAACTACAAAGGTGCAGGTACAACCCCCCACTTTCTACCATTGCGTCCTTCAGAAAGACACTTAACCCTCAGTTGGTTTTGGGGGACTGTCCCTATAATGATTGTAAGCCACTCTGGATAAGGGTGTCTGCCAAATATTGTAAAAGTAAGACATATTGCCTATAAATGCAGATCTGAATGCCACAGAAAATTCTTTCTACCTGCGGTAATAAGACTCTACAAGTCCTCCCCATTCTGTAGGTGACCTTTTAAAGTTTGTATGCCATTCTGTTCCGAAGCATTTAATCGGTGAATTGTTTGACTGTTACTGGAGGCTGATCTCATTACAATCATTAAATATTTGTTACAATAATGTTCTTGTCATTGTGTTGCACTATTGTTTATTGTCTATCTTTATCTTTAATTCTTTCTTGTTATTTTGCTAATGACACAAGAATTTCTCTCTGGATAAATAAAGTTCCTTCTTATCTTCATGTTAAGTGTTAATCGTCATGCTAACAACAGCTTTGTTAGCATGGAATCGCAGAAGCATGACTCTTCCAACTGATGCTAACGGGACACTCATGTGGAGTACGACTCATTGTCTGAAAGAGCAAAACTGATTGACTGTTGAGGCAACGTACATATATTTTTCTCTGAAATACTTAATCTAGACCTAATTTCTCCACTTATCTATCTGTGCCACCTATCCGCAAACTCCCACACCATCAAGTGAAACTTTCTTTGTGAATGATCAGTGTTTTTACTAGAGGTGGGCATAGATTAATTTTTGAGATTAACGGCGTTAAAAAAATTAATCTATGCCCACCTCTAGTAAAAACACTGATCGTTCACAAAGAAAGTTTCACTTGATGGTGTAACGGAGTTAAACTTAACGGAGTTAAACCCCCCACCCCCAACAGAGAGGCCGAGACAAGTTTAAAACGTGCGTGAACTGGACAAGTCCCTGAAATATCTTTCAGTTAACGGCGATATTTTTTTTATCACACGATAAGAATCTCGCGCCGTTAACGGCCCAGCAGTAGTTTTTACTTTATATCGCACTGAAAGAATCAACACCCTCTGTGGTTTTAGTAAGCAACAATTAGCAAACACTTATTATATATTACACCTGCACTGCACAGTTATACATGTAGCTATATTTGACATGTTAAAAAGTTTATTATTGTTGAAAGAATATTAAAGTTGAAAGAATATTATCGTCGCTGGGTTTTATACTTTGGTTTGTCATTACACTGATAACAGAAAGGTCAACAAAAAAGAATTTTTCATAATCTTCAGCAGTCACAACACACATGAAACCAGTTTTTCATGCTGATTTCAGATCTGCTTTCAGTCAACTTTTTGAATTATGCGTAATATTAGATTTGCAATTGACTTGCATGCATTTTTTATTAAACTGCAGGCACCAATCAGTAACTTTTTCAGTCAGACAGGCCACACAGTGGCATAGATATAATGATCAGTGTCAGTCAGCTCCCACTGTTTCTTCAAAAACGCTCAGCATATGATTATTATATGATCATTATACCAACTAGCATGCAGTATAGAACTAGCTTCATCACAAAAACTGTATGTGCGGGAAAAACTAAACACAGATTTGAAATCAGCATGAAAAACACTACAAAACCCACAGAAACTTATCTTTGATGATTTTGACCTGTTGACCTGTGCAATCATTAGACATGAAAATGCATTTGAGCTCCATTTTTTACAGGCCCTGAGAAGTCACTACAGACTTTCATGCACACAACTTTACCATGTTTGGGTTAAAACAATATTGTGTATCACTTCTGTTTGTTTTCCCTTTTTGTATGAAAATAATAAAGATTTACTTCAGCTGTTAAAAATTATCCTTATTTTAAGGACAATCTAAACCAATACTGCCCTCTTATATTTCATTTTACATTTTATTTTACAAATTTGAAGATGAAGATACAAAAATGAAGGGTTAGAATGTTACAAAAAATTCAGTTATTAACTGTAACTTATTTAATGTGATAGAAAAGATGACTGTTTGACAGAACGGTGGGCTTGATTCCAGTTTCTCAGTAGTATGAATTTAGGAGCATTTAATGAGCATATCAATGCATCTGTCAGACAGGTTAAGAAAAAAGTTCAAAGAAATATAAATAACAATGTTAATGTCTTTGCTACAAGGCAAAAGTTTAAGGTCATCTAGTTTTTAGAAAGCCTTTGCTTCCTTTGACATTTTGTGATAGCTTAACCAAGTTTGACATTACTATAATAATGTCAAACCCCACATTTTATCTGGTTGTGTTGTCAGGATTCAGATTTTCCAGCTGTTTCCTCTACCCCAAAAAAATTACAATATGTTGTTTTAACAATAGCTTAGAAAAGACAACAATGTGGTGTCATGCCCCACCAAAAGTTTCTTTTGGGGTGAACTTTTATTATGAAGGGTGGTGGGTTTTCATTATTATTAGGCTGTGTTTAGATAAGTGTTTGTGGTTGGTGAAGTCTGGGTTTTTGTATTTAAGTTCTTTAGGGACCTACCTGAGTTGTCGGTCCACCATCATACTGGTTTTGAGTTTCTCATGTTTCCGTTTGTTTCAAAGTAAATATTGAGTCCTGTTCTGGCCCTCCTGCCAGTTTTGTTTTGGAATAATAATAAACAGTATCTGCATAGAAAGGCTGCCGATGCGCCTGACTTCATTTGGGAATCATGGGGAAATGTGACATGTGTAGGCAAAAGCCATTCTTAAGCAACATTAAGGAAGACCCTTGATGTACATTAAGCTGAGTGTTTTAAAATATACCTAAACTATTGGAAAACAATTCCAGTTAAAGGGGAAATAAAGTAAAGAGGCCCCTTATAGTCATGTGTGAACACAGCACAGTACACAGTGTGAACAATGTGAATTCTTTCTCTTCATGTAACACATTCACCCAGTGAAGCAGTTGGCTGCCACAAATGAGGGACACCCGGGAAGCCATGTTTGGGAACAGTATTTTGTTTAGAGGGGACCTCAGTGCTGAGTGCATCCTTGTGCCCACAGGGGCAACTTCCTAACCACCAAATCACCAGATTTTGCAGAGAATAAATAGCTTAAGTATGAAGTAAGCAAAAATATCCCCATTTCCCAACATGCAGTCCTCTGATGGACACTTTGGTAACTCAAAGAGCATCTAAACTCACTGACCTGTGCTGCTGGTCTGTTGATAAACCAGCTCCTTGTTCCACAAGCCTGGTGAGATTGGCTATCTCCTGCTTCAGAGTCTGAATGGTTTCTTTACCCACCTGCTCCTTCTGGTGGGCAGCATCAACCATTTTCCAAGCCTTTTCGATTTCCTGACCAAAAGAGGAAGATATTAAAGGTTACACCATCATCTGAGATATTATAATCACATTTCAGCAAAGGTGTACCTGGTACAAGTCCTGCTTAGCCATATAGAGATGGGGTTTTTTTTAAGTGACAATCTGGTCATACGTGAACACACCACAGCACACAGTGTGAACAGCACGAAATACTTCCTCCGCATTTAAC